>PVIA01009020.1:0-65287 GCA_004024845.1 Tonatia bakeri
GGGGGGATGGGAGGACTTGAATGGGAGTAAGGGGGTGAAAACTGTACTTGAACATTCATTTAAATAAAAAAAAATGAAAAAAAATATCTAAAATAAATTGGGCTCATAGACATAATAAACATAAACCACAATTGAATATATTGTCCAGGAAAAGTTGAATACAGCAGATGGTCTAGAAATAGGCATGATACTACCTACTCTTTCCGTGAATACACATATGTTCACCCTGACACATACTCACATATTACCAATGGCTCTCATGGACAAGCCCAACAATTACTAAGCAAGAGGTCTAGAGTATAGTAAGTATATTAATGTGTCCTATTTATCTATTAATAATGGTTAACATATTGGACGTTTCTATATGCCAGTCTGCTATGTGTTTCAAGTAAATTACACTCATTTAATTTTCACAAACCTTATTATGATCTCCATTTTATAGGTATGAAAACTGAGGCTTGGCGAGGTTAAGTTTTCCAAGGTGGCACAAGCCAGTGAGTGGCAAAGCTGGCATTTGAGCTGAAGTCATCTAACTCTAGAATTTTCACTTTTAACCACAGTGCTGAAAAGGATCCACTACCTTTGAAACTCCTGAATAACTTATTTAGGGAATTAATAGCTAATTAGATAGAAGATATGTGTGCCTCAAGCTCAAAGTGGGATTGGACTTTGAGAACAGTTTTTCATACTTCTTTTGCCATTCTCATAAAGCATGTCTCTGTTTTATTACTCATAATCTAAAGTATTTGGACTCAACAAAAAATAGGCTAGTTCTCAATATCACAGCTTTCTCTTACCAGCCTCTTCAGTGCTTCTATTTTTATTCTTTTTTATTAAAAACCTAAGTGACGCTTCTTGCCCTGGCCGGTGTGGCTCAGTTGGTTGGAGCACCATCCCATAACCAAAAGGTGGTGGGTTCAATTCCCAGTCAGAGTACGTACCTAGGTTGTGGGTTCAATCCTGGTCCAGGCACATCTAATTCCTGGTCTTGGAGCATACTGGAGGCAACCAATTGATGTTGCTCTCACACATTGATTTCTCCCTTCCTCTCTCTCTAAAAAGAGTGAAAAAGTGTCCTTAGGCGAGGATTAATAATAATAATAATAATATAAAAACCTGAGTGACTTTTTGATGTTATATCAGGAATCACTACATTTTGCTTCATCAAGCTATTTCAAACATAATTTTGATGTTTTAAAAGACAGAGTACCTATTGGGAGCAACACATTAAAATAATATTTTTACAGATTTGATTTTAAAAGTAGTTTCCAGAATATTCTTACTCCTTCTTAATTCTAAGACATATGCATAAATATTTCAATGAACATTCTCCTGTTTTTTATTCCTCTCATATGTAGCAATGCTGAAGGAAAGCTGTGCAGCAGGGACCAGAGCCAAGGCTGGCACAAACACCATGTCACTCCAAACTGGAAAAGATCATTATGGATGTTGGGTGTCTTTGAATAATGCACGGATACATAGCAACTCTAGGGAGTGCTAGGTCAGGGACAATTTATAAATGAGGTTTTAGGTCTTCCAAATATGTTTTCACACTGTTGCTACATCTGTTCCATTAACATGACCTATCAAACCAAGAAACAAACAAAAAAACAGAATTTGCTTGAGGATGGACTTAAAAGCAAGAGCAAAAAAAAGATGAATACAGTATGCTTCTGGTGCATTTACCAAGAAGGCAAACACCTCCAGCTTGGATTTAAAATATTATTTATCTGCATGAAGCATGAGACAGTATAAAAAGCAATACAGAGCAGCGTAACGCTTCTAAAAGATAAATCGAAAAGTGAAATCATTGAGGACAAAGAGCTTTAGTTTTCTAAAGACATAGCATCAAACCTTCAGTTTTAACTCTTAAATTTATTATGATTCATGAACAAAAACTACTGATTCAGCCTAAGAAGAACAACTTGCAAGGACAGGTAAGAATTAGAATAAACAAGAATACTGTAATTTCTGACAAGCATTTGAGGGCCCAGAGACATTTTCACAATAAACAACTGGAGATAACTTTTCTAGCAGGGAGCTAAGAAGGAGGTAAGAAAATGAACATTGAGGCTTAATCTGCCAGCACAGCTCAGTTTACTTTGATAACATATATTGAGGATATAAATTGGAATGTGGGGTGTTTTTTTTGTTTGTTTGTTTCAAACAGATGGTAATCAAAAATTGGCAATAGATAGACTCTGTTACACATCTGGGTACACCAGATCCCACTGGGCCTGAGATCTGGGACTGGGCGTTTCCTACCCACTCCCCAAAACAGTCTATCCTCCCATGGCATAACTTGTCTTGTTCAGCTTTGACATTACTTCTTCTATTAATAAAAAATCATTCCTAACTCTGTCACCACAACTGAGTGTGGTGTCCATCCCATGTTTCCCACCTCACCCAGGGTGGTCCCATTACAACACGTGCTCCACTGTGATGCTGTTTGTCTGTGTTCCCCAAAGAATGTGACTTCCTTAATGGAGATTTTTTTCACTGTTTGCCCACTGTTTTGCTCGGTACCACTAGGTTTCCAATCAGAATTCCAGTAGAGGCAGTCAAGAAACAAATACAGGGTTTTCAGTCTCTCTAAGGCCCCATGGAGCAGCACGTTCATGTTACATATTTCAGGAGCAACCAAGTCACCTTGAATATGGTCTGGGGCACAGTTAGAATTTTAGGACGGAGAAACATTTCTGACGTCATCTTGCCCAACTCCTGTGTTTTACAGACAGGTAAAGTGATTTTCCTCAGGTCACAGTGTAATAAATGGAAGAATACAAATTAACTCCCGGGTGCTCTGACTCTAAATTCAATGTATTTTCTGAGATATCACAGCCCCTTCAGCAGTGAGAGTAGAAAGTGTGTGTTTCTGGTTCCAAGTTACCAATAGGAGCAACATATGTTTACTGTTTTGTTATAATGTAAATAAAGAAGAAAGTGGCTGTTGCCATTTGTGATGTAAATTTATTCCTCCGTAATAAGGCAATACAAGTAGTATCAAATGGAAAAGCTTTCACATAAAATCATTTGGAAGAAGGTATATATAATGAAAGCTGGCTAACTAGAATACACAGAGATATGGTTTTAGGAGCACAGTTAGTCTCATAGTTTGTCATGAGGTGCAATTGCATTTCACTTAACCCTGAAGTTGGATCACTAGAAAATCCAGCAAATTAGGTCCTCTGACCCAGACAAAAGTCACCTAATCTCAGTGTGTGTGTGTGTGTGTGTGTGTGTGTGTGTGTGTGTGTGTGTGTATGGGAGGGGTGGGGAAAGGAGGGCTGGAGAAGCATTTTCTTCAGCAGAAGGCGACTACTCAAAAATGGATTGGAGCCTTGGTTTTTAATATGAGATTTTGTGAATGTTACTTAACTTCTGTGATTTGTTAATGAGGGAAAATAAAATAATTATGGAGTTCTGAGGATTATAGGAGAAGTATGCAAAGTCATTACGGAAGACTAAGGCATTAGTAAACAACAAGTATTGTTATTATCTTCACATTTCAGATATGCAGCTTTAATAACCTTGATTAAGACTTGAACCCAAATAAAGACCTAAAAAAGGGAAGATAAAGCACACAATAATGTATAAAATTAGTCTTCAACATATCATAACTGTACATGCTTTATTTCCCTTCTCTTGGGCTGTAGGTCATATTAAAAAAAAAAAAGAAACTGAGCCTAGCAACCATTTCTACACAGGGGCCTCTTCTCAGGCAAACTGCACTTTAGGGAGAAGCCTTTGCTGAACTACCTGCTGGCACAGCCTGCACAACTACCTGCATGTGTTAAGGGCCACCCTGCCTGGTCTCAGGAAGCTGTAACCCCCTGTGACTTAGGCTGAGTGAGAGATCTCCAGATCAGGAGCCACTAAGGAGACAGAACTTATTCCCCTGGCATGAACGCTACCTGTTCTGTGCCTGGCCTTTAATGCTTGATCAGTTAACCAATGATGGGTAATAATTCTCTAGGATAGGGAATGGACCTAAGACAGGTGCTGACCATGTAAAAACCTGTGGAATGAGACTCACGAGGCTGTGGAAAGGAAGGGGTGATTGACATCTACCCCTGCCCCCTCTTAGCCTGAGTCTTTGTACTTAGATATGAGAAATCCAAGTCTCCTTGCTGCCTCTGTCTCCAGCCCTTCTCAGGGATTAGCAAAGGGGGCAGCTCAGACCAGAGACAGCGGACCCCCAGGGTAATCAGGCCTGGGACAAAGAATATGCAAAGACCCTGTGAGATCTGCTTGCTGGAGGATGCTCTTTAATTAGAATATGAAGTCACAGGCAGGAGACAGATCTAAGCTTTAAGTCCTGTAGTCTTTTTAAATGATAAAATCCCAAAATCTCTGGCTTAGCATCCCAGTAGGAAATCTGCTAGTACCTTTCAAAAGCTAACTACTTGTAATTTGCAAACTATATTGGTATTCAAGAATAAAACTCACTGGGACAAGGGAAGGGGCGCTCCCCACGAGGGGGTTAGCTAGGCACTCTCCAACTTGGGGAGTGTTTTCTCCCTTCCTGACTTCCCTACAGAAAACTGTTTCTGTGCATGATTATTTCTCGGGTTTTGACAAGCCTTTCACAGTGTGTTTAAGTGTGTCCATAGCCAGAAGAGGGCCAGGTTCTGCATGCTTCAGTCAGACAGCCGGGTGTTTAAGCAAGGTTTGAAAATCCCTTCATGCATGCACTATGTTTCTACCACCTGAGTCAGTCTATAGACTCTTTATAAAGAGTTCCTGAAATCATATTTTTTTAAAGATTTTATTTATTTACTTTTAGAGAGGGAAGGGAGGGATGGAGAGAGAGAGAGAGAAACATCAATGTGCGGTTGCTGGGTGCCATGGCCTGCAACCTAGGCATGTGCCCTGACTGGGAATCGAACCTGCGATGCCTGGTTCACAGCCTGCACTCAATCCACTGAGCTACACCAGCCAGGGCACCTGAAATCATATTTTAACCAATAGAAATGAGGATTTCCCCATTCAATCATCACAACTCAATTCTGATTAATCAGGACAGTGCCTTTTGGACCAATCAAATGGTGAGAATGGAGTGCTTATTTGCATGAGAACAGACCAATCTGAAACCAGGGACAGGGACTTCTGTCTGTATAACCGTGTTACCCTCTGGCTCAGGGGCACACTTTCCCTTGCCGAAAGAGAGAAGACTATTCCCTCAGCTAGAGCTAACACTGATAAAACATCAGAGTGGAGCAGAGTATGGCTGACCAGACCACACCAAAGCAAAGCTAAGCTGCCTAGCTGAAGAAAGGCTTGGCCCAAGGGCCACCTCACAGCTGTGCTATTTTCATAGTCATACTGTATCATAATTGAACTGTTCCACAGCCACGTTATTTTTATAGCTATGCTATATCACCATTGAGTTGTTTGCACTAAATAAAATTTCCTTCTTCACTGCACTCCAAATTGGGGATTCCTGTTGGCATTGCATTGGTGCCAATGACCATCAGTTAACACTCCAAAGTGCCCAACATGGAATTCCAAAGTGACAACCTGACCTGACACCATCCTGAAACCAAATCATCTGGCACCTGCACGAGGACCTCATGCTAAAGTTGCCTCTCTGGCAGCACCTGAAGATCCTTGGTAAGTCTTATCAAATCCAAGACCTTCCACACTTGAAGTTGAGGTCTGGAGACTTTATTTGGTTTAGGTTTGAAACCCTCATCCAGTGATCTTTGTTCATAAGTTTGGACCAAGAGGGCCCCTCCATTTAATTCAGGTTTGATGCCTAGGACAGGTATCCTGACTCACATTTGGCACCAGGGAAGAGTATCTTCCAGGAAGGGTTTTCCTTTGTCATGTTTGGTATCTAAGAAGAATACCCTCCACATTAGGACTAGGCCTTGTCCATAAGGTTTGTGAGGATGCTTACACTAATGGGCACTTGAAGCAAATGCTCCCCCTAAGGAGGAGTGCAAAATGGGTAACCTGTGCCCTAAATTGTCACAAGCTAATCAGCTACCATTTGTAACTTTGACTGATTACATGTACCAAAATTGTGGTCCAGAGACCATATATTCCTCTTGGTAAACATTGTTTGTCACCTTCTAAAATTGTTACCTATGAGGTTAGATCAGGGAATGTGCAAACCTGACTCATTAAGGAGGCCTTCTAACTTGATGCAAAGAACTCACAGAGGCTCTTAAAATTAAGTCAGGTTCAAAGACAATCTTTCCACAGTTTGGTCCCAGGAAAGAGAGACACTGAACATGAATACATGGTCCAAGCACTTGGATGCATGGCCCATCAAAAAGACATTTCCACAAGAGCTGCCTCTAGTCCTGCTGAAGGGACCATACCGGCATTGGTAACTAATCCCTGAGTTGCAAGGTTAAAAAAGTAATAATACACAAATTCACGTTTTCATTTTAAAAGGTTCCCAAACTTGTACCTCATTCACCTAATTGGATACTTTGTCCTAGAGGAGACCTCATATTAAAGTTATCTAAAAGAGAAAACCACTCAGACAAAAAGCAGATGGCACTCAAGACAGATAGTTTTTCCAAGGATCCAGGACTGGGCCAGTGAAGTGTTTCTTGGATATTTCAACACCCTTAATATTCTCATGACAAGCTGTTCCCCTTTTCTATGTGTTAAATTGTATGTTTTAGTTGTTACATACCATATACAGTACTTCACGATTTTTGCTGTTTTAACCATGGAACTTATCTGCTGGATTGCCATCCAATTTCTGTTTCTACCACTGGTAAAATTGATGATCCCATAGTTATTTCTGTTAGCAATTTCTTAACTGTCCCCAACTTTACTATTGATTTCATTGAAGCTTCCCTTTGTGAAACTTATCATGTTAAATTTCAAAAAGGAGTTCAAGGTTTCCCCTGTGTCTACCTAAATCCACCCTATGCACTAGTCACACTCTCTCCAGGTGGGACTCAACCATCTCCCACAGTTGAATTAGTTGCGAGACACACCTTATCACACGTTACCTGTATCTTAAATGCCTTGAATTTGGTTGCAACTATTTTAACCCTGACTGTTCCTATTGCAACCCTGTGGAACTCCCCTTTCTAAGGCCATTGTAAGTGGAATCTATAAACCCAAGTAATCTATAAATGAACCAACTCTTACAGACACTCTGTGCTCCCACGGTTACATTTCTGTTTGTACATACATAAATCAGCCTAGAGTATTTGATTGTTTAGGGAGCTGGAAGCTGACAAGACAATGCCTTTCCAGACACTTGACATCCTCTTTTACTATCTTCAAAACAATAACAGCTCCCCCTCTACATTCTCATCACAGGAAAAAGAAGACCCGATCACCGTAGATTACTATCCTGATAAGGACTCTTCCGTTTATGAAGACAACTCTCATGGCCTTTCTGTGGGATGTGACTTGCTAGCAGGTTTTTCAGGAGAAGAGGGTAATCACTTTCTCAGAATTGTGTTTTCATAGGGTGACCTCAGTACCGCTTAATGAAACACAATTTGAAAACTAACTAGAACCATCAATCAAACTGCTGCTCAACTGCCAGAGCCATTTGAGCCCAGCAAACATCTTTAGACTCCTGAGCATGAGTAGTCCTCCGCAACAGAATTGCCCTTGATTATGTGCTCGCTGCCCAAAGAGGAATCTGTGCCACGGCCAATGTCTCCTGATGTACTGGGATAACTACTTCTTCCCAGGTAGAATTAGAAATAACCAAACTTCTTAACCATGCCAGATCCATTAAGGGGCATTCCATTTTTGCTTCCAGTGTCTGACTCGTTAGAATTTAAATTTTCTAACATTTTCAGTTGGCTCCCAAATGGGCTCAGCTATTTTAAGATTTGGGTTGCAAATTGTTATCCTAATTGTCAAGCTACTGGTGTTTCTGTATAACCCAATGTTTAAAACCTACAAAAGCTTGAGTAATGGTTGCATGAAGAATAGGAGTGATCCATCAAATCACTGTATCCCCCCTATGTTTGTAATTCATAATGGTTATGATGACAAATGCCTTTGTCAATCACCCCTGATTTCTCTTATGAACCAAGTGCCTTTGTGTTCCTTAACCTTTCCCAACTTGTTTTGGCTGATTTTATAAGACTGCATTTTTTAATATGACAGGTGCCTGAGAGACCTCCATAAGCAAATGGCTGTAGTTGCTCTATTGGCTACTGTTCTGCCACAGAAGTCCCACCAAGGGACCAGATGGAACCAGAGCAGGTAATCAAGTGACTCTGGCACTAGCATGGGACAAACTGACTTGATTGATCATCACGCTGTCTGTCAACATGTTCTGATGAAAATGGGGAAAACGCAGACCCTGAAAATGAAGATACCTATGAAGAGGGCTTCTGGAGGCTGTGTTCAAATGAAAAACAAACATGCAAAACAGAGCCTGGCAGCCATTTCTGCACAGGGGTCTCTCACACAAACTGCTCTTCAGAGAGAACCCTGTGCTGAACTACCTGCCTGCATTGTGTTTCTGCCATCTGAGCAGGACCTTATAAAGGAGTTTCTGGAATCCTATTTTAATCAATAGGACTGAGGATTTTCCCATCCAATTGGAGCTGTGCAGCTCCAACCAACCACAGTAGCTCATCTCTGATCAATCAGCACAGTGCCTTTTGGACCAATCAAACTGTTAGGATCTGGAGTGCTCATTTGCATGAGGACAAACCAATCAGAGACCCGGGACAAGAACTTCTATCTATAAAAGACAGCTGCCCTCTGGGTGGGGGAGAGCACTTTGTACTTTTTCTTTCTACAGAAGGTTGAAGACTTATTTTTTCTGGCTAGAGATGAAACACTGAAGTCTCACTGGAGCAGAGAGGAGGGGAGCAGACCAGAGTGGAGCAGAGCTGAACTGTCTAGCTGAAGAGGGGTCTGGCCCCACAGCCTCCTCACAGTGGGGTTGTGTGAGCTGTGCTGTGAGCCATGCTGTTTTCACAGCCATGGTATATCATCATTGAGCTGTTTGCACTGAATAGTTTCTTTCTTCAGTGCACCCCGAATTAGGGATTCTTGTTGGCATTGAATTGGCACCAATTACCACTAGCTGACAGAAGGTTATTTTGTGGGTGGTTGTAATAGCTTTTCAATCTCTACTGTGCCTTTTGTGAAAAACCTTGGCTCCAAGGCAAAATTTTCCTTTGTGGTTTTGGTGGTGCAGTGAGTAAAATGGGGCCTGGGAAAGCTAGGAAAATTGTAAAAGTTGTGTTCCTCTGGGAGACCCAAATTTACTTATGAATTCTTGTTATTGAGGGGAAAAGGAATTGAGGGTTTTCTTATGAATAGTAGTTTATACTCATTTGCTTATAGGTGTCAAAAAGAGAACCATATGAACTACAGTAACCTATTTACTTTCATATTTGAAGTTGCTAAAAAATCACTATGCAAGGTTGATAGTAATTCAGGTAGTAATAGCTAATATTTACTTAAAACTTCATGTGTCTTAGACACTGAGGCTCTATGTGTAGACTATACCATTTAATATGAATGAAATTATCATCTCAGTTTTATGGATTTGGAAATTGAAATATCTGAAGGTGAGTAATTTGACCTGGGTAGTTTGCTACTAAGAGACAAAACTAGGAACAGAGAGCAGGCAGTCTTACTTCAGAGTCCATACTCACAAACACTATACTGTGTGCCTCTTATCCAACAACAACTTTGACAAATTCAATTCTCAAGAAATAAAAGGATTTTGCTAATAAAGGAATATAACAAATGGGCTTTTCTCTATCCCTCAGTATTTTTTAATACCTATCGTTCTGACTCCTTCAGATATTTATGTCTTAATGAGTTATATAGTGCAGTATGTACATACAAGGTCTGTCCAGAAGTTATCCAGCAATGTAATATGAAAAATAGAGACATTTATTGAAGATATAAGAAACATTGAGCTCTGGCTGGTGTAGCTCAATGGATTGAGCGCGGGCTGCGAACCAGAGCATCGCAGGTTCTTTTCCCAGTCAGGGCGCATGCCTGGGTTGCAGGCCACAGCCCCCAGCAACCGCACATTAATGTTTCTCTCTCTCTCTTTCTCCCTCCCTTCCCTCTCTAAAAATAAATAAATAAAATCTTTAAAAAAAAAGAAACATTGTACATACAATGATACCTCAGTCCCCTTCAAAGTGGGCACTTTGGGACTTGATACTGTTCTTCCAATTGCTATCAGCTACCCTGTCATATTTTCCTGAATCTCATTGACAGTCTGAAATCTTTTTTCTTTCAAAGAGGATTTTATTTTTGGGAAAAGCCAGAAGTCACAGGGTGCCAAATCTGGGCTGTGGCGGGGCTGAGTCACCTGGATGATTTGATGTTTTGTCAAAAAACTCTGCACAAGATGTACTGCATGAGCGGGCGTGCTGCTGTGATGAAGTTGCCCAATAGCTGCAGCCTTCCAAATCATTCAAATACTTTCTTCAGAGGAATGTTAAACTTAAGGCAAATTTTGACACAGATTCGTTGCTCTACTTGCTCAGTCATTTGGAATTTGACAGCCACACAGTACACACGCTCACTCAATGGTGTCTATCGACCCCCATTTACTAGCACAGAGAAATTGTCTTTGTTCACACATGTGCATTCCAGTCCACTCTCCTTAGCTGTTAGGTTACATTGACATTGCACGAACCATTCTCGTTATATTAACAATGGTGGACTTTTTCCAGACAGAGCTTGCAGACAGATTCACACTCTTCCATTAGAACTCTACATTTTCCTTTACTGAATATGATTAAGTTTTTTCTTAAATAATCTTAATGTTCTGTTTTATACAGATTAATATTTGTCATTGAATAAGACCAAAATATTGTCACTTTAAAATTTCCCCATTATTAAATCAACTTTGCACTTTTTTAATCCTTGCCAAAGGATACATTTATTGATTTTTAGGGAGAGAGGAGTGGGAAGGATAGAGAGAAACACATCAATGTGTGAGAACATCAATTGCTTGCTTCCTGTATGTGCCCCAACTGGGGAATGAACCTGCTACCTAGGTGTGTGCCCTGACAGGGAAACAAACTCCCAACATTTGGTGTATGGGATGATGCTTCAACCAACTGAGCCACCTGGCTAGGGTAACTATGCATTTGTGATGGTTGACCTTACCAGCATTTAATTCCTGATATTTCTGCCTAATTGCCATATATTTTTCATTTTAAATGAATGCTTTATAAGTGTATCCTTTCCATGGCACCATTTTTGCCTTACGCTCTCTTACTAGCAGTTGTTACCTAGTCTTTCAGAAAGTCATAATGAATCCAATAGTAACTGAGTGGTCTGCATTCTGCAAGCTCTCTTTCATCTTCACAGAAGGCTTCCTTATACGTGCCTTCTGAAGCCGTTTTTAGAAATTGTTAAAGTGATTTACAGAATGTTAAAATTGCCAAAGTGATTTCCAAATTAGTCTAAGCTTTTTTTAACTTGATATTCTAATAGAACATCTTTCTTTCCCAACTGATCTAAAATGCCTTCTGAAGTGTTTATAACTTTAGTGGCTTAGTCTAATTTGTTTTGAATATCTTTTCATCAATTCAAGTGGTAAACCAAACTTTTCATCCAAAAAAGCATAGAAATTCATTAATGTGCTTCTCTGAGAAAACAAAAGAGCTACAAACTGAGTTTATAATCACAAAATGTAAGAAGCAATACTTGTATGAAAAAGAATTACTCACTTTACAGATAGGCATATTTTTGTTTTTTTGGTATGTTTCTTTTGAAAACCTAACATTCCTTATAAATTTAAAACATAAATTTACTATGAAATACTTTTAAGCCCTGGCTGGTGTAGCTCAGTGGATTGAGCGCGGGCTGCGACCCAGACATCGCAGGTTTGATTCCCAGTCAGGGCACATGCCTAGATTGCAGGCCATGTCCCCCAGCAACCGCACACTGATGTTTCTCTCTCTCTCTCTTTCTCCCTCCCTACCCTCTCTAAAAAATAAATAAATAAAATCTTTTAAAAAAAAAGAAATACTTTTAAGAGTCTTCCCAAATATAAGTATTTAGGTAAAGTAATTTGGAGACTATTTTTATAATATGTGATTTTAGGTATATTAAAGATATATAATTCATAGTTATAAAAGCTTCCTTTCCTTTACCATAGTCTCAATCTTTCCATTTTTCTACAATTCAAAATTAAGTGGCTAAAAGCATACTTCTTTTTTTTCATACATTGAATGTATTTTAATGGTCTGAAACACTTGGAAACTTTTGTGGATTTTGCTCTTCTTAAAGCACACTCACAAAAGTTGGGAAAAAGTTGCAAGATGTCATCTTAACTCTGCAAATAACTATATAAATTATGGATAAATTATTAATTTCATGTTAATAGCAATTGAGTTACTGAATAAAATGATACGTAGGATTTTGTGGAATAGTATTAATTCTAGTCACCATAAAATCATAATCTGCTGAAAATTATGTTAGGTTATTATACCAATTTGAATAAAATATTAGTGAGAGTGATGATAACTATGGGTGTGAAGTTAAAGCAGGTATGAAAATTACCAGGTAGAAATCTAACTATGAGAAACCTGGGTCCGAGAAGTCTGATGAACCATTAAAAGACATAAAAATATTGCAGAGCAAGGTGCCTCAGATACCATTGAGAATGTTAAGACATTAATGGATAGAACACTCTGAATGGAGCCTGGAATTAAAGGGTAGCAGATAAAGAGAGACCTAGCTGGTTTCCCAGATAGGCTAGAGTTGAATTAAGTTTCTCCCTTTTGGACTAAAACAGAGTGATGGGATAGGCTTCACCACCTTCAAGGTGAATGTTCTTGGACGAGTTAAACAATCTAATTTTTAATTTCTTCATTGAAAAGTAAGGATTTAACACAGTACCTGGCCCAAAAAGATTTTGTGAGCATTAATTTAATCAGGTAGTCCATGATTACTTGGTATAGTCAGTGTTTTCAGTATTTGCTAGTTATTATTATTTGAGAGCAAAATCTGCTCCCTTACTAGATGGTAAGATCATTGAGGACAAAGACTTTTTTTATTTGTACTTAGTACCTACCATAATAAATGTTTCTTGAATTGCTGAATTGAACACAGAGTTAACTTTCTCGTGCATAATGGTATTGGCCTAGGAATTATTCATGAAGTTTCTCTGTTTCTTGGTAGAATGGCTTACACTATTTTCACAATTTCATATTATAAAATAATGAAAATTGTTTCTTGAACAAATAACATTTTTAACAATAGGTTTTTAAAAGCATAATTTACATTCCTTCTTATTTGATGTTTCATCATATATTCTGCTCTTTGTAGTTATAATAGCCCTTTTAGAATTAGTATTGGTCCTTGATTATATTTTCTGCACTCATTTTATCCATTTTACTTATTTTAGGTTATGTAAAACTGGCTAATAATAAGTTACGATTCTCCATCTAAGGTTTTACATTTCACTCAGGGGTAAACCATTTGTGTGTGTGTGTGTGTGTGTGTGTGTGTGTGTGTGTTTATATGAAACCTGAAAATTCGTACTTAGGCACCATTAATAATTTCTGTTGCTTTTTATGGATTAGCATTTAATGAATTTGCTCTCTTAAAACTGTTACATAACAAGAGCATGGCTTTCTAAAATGTTCTGTTCTGCCTCTCTTCCCAAGCCCCTTCAAATACTCTGCACTCAAGTGCAATGAACCACAGGAAGAGTTAAGAGGGCTTAGATACACCTTTGCACATTTTCATCTTCCTCTGTTCTTTACAAACTCCTTTAAAAAAGTTGTTTGGGCCATGGTACACATAGCCGGATCACAACATTTTCATAAAAGTAGTTTCTAAAAGGCATAAATTAACTGTTTTAAGATACTATGGATTCAGTTATATCTACAGGGTGAAGGAAAAGTAGGTTTATAGTTGTGAATACACAAAATGACATTTATTATTCTTATTATTTATTAATTATTATATTACTTTTCTATATGAACAACCATAAACTACTTTTGCCCCACCCTGTATATTCAACAAACATGTATTGATTGCTTCTATAATACCACTAGGAATGAGTAAGACAAAAACTACTAGTAAAACTCGTATAATTTTCATGAATGTGATTTTCCATTCTAGCAGTCCCCACCCCTTATCCCGCAGGGATACATTCCAAGACCTCCAGTGGATGCGTGAAACCACAAATGGCATCCAATCCTGTATATACTATGTTTTTACATATATATGCATATCTATGATAAAGTTTAATTTATAAATTAGGCACAGATGAGATTAAAACAACGACAAAATAGAACAATCATAACAATACACTCTAATAAAAGTTATGTGGCCTTGCCCATGTGTCTCAGTTGGCTGGAGCATCATCCTATACACCACAAGGCTGTGGGTTCAATGCCCCATCAGGACACATACATAGTTTGCAGGTTTGATCCCCAGTCAGGGCATGTATGGGAAGCAACCGATTCATATTTCTCTCACATCAGTGTTTCTCCTCTCCCTCCCTCCCTCTTCTCTCTCTCTCTCTTTCTCTCTCTCTCACACACTCACACACACACACACATATACACACTCCCTTCCTCTCTCTCTCTAAAATGGATAAACCTATCTTTGGGCAAGGATTTAAAAATATATTAAACTAAAATTATGTAAATGTGGTCTCTTTCTCAAAATATCTTATTGTATTGTACTCATCCTTCTCATGATGAAGAGAGATGATAAAATGCCATTAATTTGAGAACTTCCACCATTTCACTTAAAGGAAGAACTTTATGGCCTCTCTCTGGCATATCCAGATTGCTGTTTAACTTTGGGACATTAGTACATAAAAGAAAGATTACTTTAACGTGAGCACAGGGATTCCCGACAGTGGATCTACTAACCAAGATGATTAGTAAATGATACAAGCTCTGTCTCCTTTCTGGTGGTGAAAAGGGCCAATATGAGATTTCATCACACCATTCAGAATGACTCACAATTTAAAACTTATGAATTGTTTATTTCAGGAATTCCCCATTTAATATATTTAGAGCATGTTTGACCTCAGGTAACGAACTGAAACCACAGATGGGGGGAACTACTGTATAAACTTTTGTAAAATCCATAACCACTACTTCTTCAGAAGCTCAAAAAAATTGTAAATGTTACTAAGGCTAATAGATATCTATGTAAGGCTCAATGAAAAAATATACAATTTTGTTAAAACTGACTCTGAAGTTTTCCAATAAGATTTCAGGAATTACACTATGTTTTGATAGTTTGCTTGCCCACTTATTTTAAATACCAGATTGTGTAGTTGTAAAGGGCAATAATCATGCCTCACTCAGTGCTGGCCCTTAATAAGAGTTTAATTCATATATTGAATGAATATGTAGAATTGAAATGCATTTAGCACATGCAGCAATACAAGGCAATTTTGTGACATTTTCCCTCTATTTGACTTGATTATACCTATGATAGATGAACTGTGATTGAATTCCACATTTCTCAAGAACAGAGAGTACAGTAAAACATTAATCTAGTGTTCATTAATTTGGAGTACAAGATAATTCAGTCTTGGCTTACCTGAAATTTATGTCTGCAGGATTAATGATGAATGATATATTAAACAAATTACAGTAGACTTAAAATCATTGACTCTCTTTAATGAGAAATGATATTTAATGTTTTAAATACATTTACAGTAGCTGATTGGGTGAAAATGGACATTTTAATACAGTTCCCTCATTCATTTAGAAGTAAGATAAACTGAGCAGACCTCCAGGTAGAAATGCTTTGTATCTTATATAAATACATGTTGGACTTATATCCAACAGCAACTAAATACTGTGTGTAATACTAAAGAGACTATAGAGAATGCTTAGATCTGGTTGTGATTCTGAAGTATGAAGAATTTTAGAACAATATAAGGCAAAACGATTAGAATATAGATAAAAATACAACGTGAAAGGTAAAAAGTGAGCAAAATCACTATAATTGCCACACTTTCTTCCAAGAATAAAATTTTAATTTCACTTTTGGAAAAGGAAAAGTTGTTTTAGAACGTATGTTTTCCTCAGTTCTTGAATTTAACTTCCCCTCTCCCATCACATCAATGCATCTCTTTCCAGAAGAAGCCTCTTCAAGAACTCTCTTTTTGTTCTAGGTCTCGATTTCACTTCCGGCGAACACAAGGGGGCGCACTGTTTTAGAAAAGCTACCAGGTTTTCCTTTCCGTTCGCGTAGCCTTAAAGAACTAGTAGGCTCTCGGGCTACCACACAGAGCTGGGGGCACTCGCTCTCTCCACCTGTCCCCAGAGCCGGCCAAAAGCGGTCAACCGAAGGGGCTCACTGCTGAGTGGGCGGTGGGCTCTTCCGAGACTCGTGGTCTCTGGGGATTTCTCCCTGCCATTTTTCCAAGGATAGGCGGCAGGGGAGCTGGGCGGCAGCCCCCTCACCCACCCGGTGCCCCGCCCCCTAGGCCGGCACTCGGCTTTCTACCACCACAGGAAATAGCTCAGAGCTACCAGCCCAGCGCTTTCTGCGTAGGCTCCTCACTGAGGGCACCCGCCCTTAGCTGCGTGAACCCTGAAGGTAGGTGGGGAAACTATGTGCACCCCTTCCTCTCCCTCACGGCCCCGGCCTCGGGCTCTTCCGCCTGCTGACCGCACGTGCCTTTCTCGTGGCCCGAGTTCGCACCACTCGCAGCTGTGTGGAGCTGCGTGCACTGCTGGGGCTTAGTTCTACCTAATTCAGTCAATTGCAGCTGCACTGAAGCTTCCGGAGTTGTTGGAGCATCGGCCTCCAAGTTTGTGTATTTCTGTGGTATGCGCCACCCCTCTGAGCATGTTCAAGCCGGGCTTGACCGTTAGAATGGTTCCTGAAGCTTTCTGGAGAAGGAGCGGCTCATGTTTTGAGGCCATTGGTGGGGTTGGCAAATCCATTCATTGAGCACCTTTATTGAGCCCCTGTTATATTGGAGGAACTGTAAAGTGCTATAGGTGTCAAAGATGGGACACGTGGTTTCCTTCAAGGCTTTCAAAGACTTGTGTTAGAGATGGGTACATAGATAGTAAGAAACACTCAAGGGAAAGGATGAAATTGCATTAGAAGGACGATATAAAATGCTGTGGACAGCAAAGCTTCGTGGAAGCTTCACGGAGACACCGGCGTCTAAAGAGGAGTAAGTACCAGATATTCTGGGAAATACGGGCAGAAGTGAGGAATACTTTACAGATGAAGGGATCATTAAGAGCAAAGACGAGAAGCCAAGTGTGCGTAGAGCAAACAGTGTTTTCGTGTGTAGAGCGAAGTGGCAGGAAACAAGATGGGAGAAGTAGCTTGAATTATGAAAGGCTTTGAATAGCTTTATAGTCTGTTAGTGCACAAATATTTTGGATATGAATTGCATTAGGATGCACAAATTACAAAGAAGCATATTGTTTTTAATATAAATAGAATGCTCATGTAGAAAAAACATAACAACATAGACTGTGTTTTGAATAGGATATATTTTTCAATAGCAATATTTGTGTCTAATTAATTACACACATTGATTATTTTCTTAGGCTCATTTTTATTGCCTTTTTTCTAATTAAATTGAGAGATTACCAGCATATCATGTAGCTTCGATGAGACTCAGTCACTTGGCAGAGATTTGCTTGTTGCTATCCACTATTCTATTTGTTTGTATTTAGGGAGACTTAGAAGGGTTTTAGATCAAGTGCAATAATTTGGAACTTGTATAAACTGGATGACTTTTAGAACAGGGAAATGGACCACAGTTGACAAAATTAAGAGGTAAAATTTGGGAATGGAGGTCAGGAGCACAAATTGATGATTCTGAGTATGGCTTTTATTACTTTTTCATAAATGATGGTAGGAATACCAATATTTGGAACCAGATTTCCAAATCCAGTATTTCGGAGGCCTTATTAAAGCTTAGAAGATGTTACCTTAAGTATCTTTTAGCATATATAAGGATGTTCGGAGTCCAGTGGATATTGTGGTGAAGATCAGAGAAAATATTTTAGCTCTTTCATAGGGCATGAATATGTCAAATTAAACTCTGCTGTTCAAAGACACTTGAAGCTGAAAGTTAGAATTGTAATTTAATAGAGCCAGGAAGACCAGGTCACTTTGGAGCATTTTTGAGGTAAACATATGACTGCACTGTGAGAAATAGATTGGAGGGAGCTGATAGATCAATCAGAAGGCTGATGCAGTCATAAAGACAAGAGACATTAATGGTTTGAGGAAAAAGGAGAGACATTTTTGATATATTAGGTTGTAGAACTGACAGGTCATGGTCTAGAAGGATAATCAGGGGAGCAGTGTCACTAAAGTCAGAGAGCAAAGTGCTTTAAGAACAGAGGAGTGGTCCTTATGGTAAGATGCTGTGGAGAAATAGAAGGAGAATTTGCAAGCAGCTCTAGGATTTGGCAAATATGATGTCATTTTCAACTTTAATAAGAATAGCTAGCTCTGGTGGGGGTTGATTGGAGAAGGTCTTTTTTTTTCTCTTTTTTAATTGAACTTTTTGGGGTGACCTTGGCTAGTAAAATTATATAGGTTTCTGGTGTACAATTCTATAACATGTCATCTGTATATTGTATTGTGTGTTCACCCACCCAAGTCTCCCTCCGTCACCATTTTTTTTATAGCTGAGAGCATGAGTATATATTGAAAGGCAAAAATCAGTACAGAAAAAGATTGAGGAAATAGATGATTGATAGAGAAGATGCAAAGTTTTGGTATGCAATTAGTGTATTGGGTTGGTTAAAAAGTCTGTTACATTTTTTTCCATATGATGGCTCAAGTAGTGCTTAGTTGTCTTTAACTACATTTGAAACAATTTTGTTAGATTGTGTTGTGACAGCTGTCATATCAGTGTGCATTTGGAAAGAAACATCAAAATTGGTGAATTTTTGTACAGACTTTTTAACATTGAAGATTGGAGGAGATACACAACATTTTTGGTGTATTATGCTCTAATATTTCAAGAAAGGTAAAAATAAAATGCAAAAAAAAAAGATTTGTGCAGTGTATGGAGAAGGTGCTGTGACTGAATGTGTCAGAAGTGGTTTGTGAAGTTTCTTGGTACTATTGACATTTTGGCCAAATAATCCTTTGCCATGGGTCTTAAGCTGTGGAAGATGTTTAGCAGCACCCCTGGCCTCTGCTCACTAGCAGCAAATAGCAGGAGATCGGTACATACTCAAAATACCCAAATCAGTAAAGTTATTGGTGTTAATGAAAAATATGTCTTATTTCATGGAAAGAGACACAAGGGACTTTTTAGCCAACCCAGTATATTTTTAGAACATAGCTTATGGACAGGAAGATATTGGCCATTAGTGTTGAGTTTATCACAGAATAACCAGAGCTTTCTTATATGCTAGCAGAGTGTGTAGGATCCAGCTCGCTTATTTATTCATTCATGTGTTAGGTCACTCAACTGACCTAATTTTTTTTTCCATGCTCATCACTTGTTAACTGTAGTGATTTCTCAACAGACAAGTACTGAGCTCAGTAGAACTCACTTGCCACTGAGAAACATAGACATCCAGCAACTAATTCAATAAGGAAAACAGTTGTAGTTGTGATAACTGATGTGAAACAAGAGTGTGGAATGTTAAGAGCATATGTATTAGATGGAACTGACAAGGTTTAAGGGTTTTAAGGAAGGCATTTTCAAAGACAGAATGTTTAATCTGGTACCTTGAAAGATCACTATCTTGTCACCAAGTCAGCCATCCCTTCCTCTTGCAGTGTCATGATTATCATCTAATCCTTGGTTCTCTCTTCACTGTTGGGCTCAGGCTCCCCCCTCTTGAGTGCTTGAAATTTATTTTACCAGTGGGTTGGTGGGGTGGGAAAATTTTTAGAAGCCAAAGCTTTGCAAGGATCTTTCTCAAGCCATTTATTTTGATTAACTGTGTCAAAAGTAGTTTGTGAAGTTTCTTGGTACTATTGACATTTTGGCCAAATAATTCTTTACTGTGGGTCTTAAGCTGTGGAAGATGTTTAGCAACATTCACTAGGAGCCAATAGCTGGAGATATCCAACATACTCAAAATGTCCAAATCATTTAAGTCATTGGTGACAATGAAAAATCTGTCTTATTTTATGGAAAAAAAGTAAGTGTCTAAATATGAACTAAGTGGCCATTTAATTTTATCCATGCTACATTGATTCCCATTAGGAGAAGTAAAGGGTTTGGGGAATGGCAAATTGATAGTCAGCGACAGCCACCCCTGGCTTAACCTCCTACCATCCTTTGAAGGAACCAAAATCAGCACAGATCCTGTCACTTCTCTTAGGAAGTTTAGCCAATGAAAGTTAGTTGTTTTTTCTTTCATTTAAAAATTTAATGCTCTCTGAGTCAGGTGATTGGGGAATAGGCATCCACTCATGTTTCTCTCTGCAGGGAAGAAAAGGTACTATTGCTTCTGAGATTTTGTGTTTATGTAGCACTCAAGTGTTGGCTAAGTGCTTTTACAATCAATTTGATTGTTTAATTTAAAAGATAGCCTAAAGTCACCCCTGCCAACATTTGTTTGGTGTGAATCAGAGGAAAGGATCTTTTGCAAAAATGGGCCTTCTGTGATGTGGAAGAACTCTGATCAATGGAAAGACTAGATATAATGTAAGACAATGTGAACATCATTTGAAGAGAGTTTTCTGTTAATAGAAGACATTAGCCACATGGTACTTTTTTGTTATCTGCCTTTACAATGAAAGAAGGGGAAAACAAAACAAAACTTGTAACAGTAGCAATACAACCCTGCAGGAAGACAACCCCCTTTATGACTTGGTTTGTAACTAGGGCACCCTGGTAGGGGTGTTTTAGGAGTGACAATATATGTTCTATACTATATATCCTTAAAGCATTAGGCTTTATTTAGAGCAAGTATTGGCAGACTTTTACTGTTCAGGGCAAGATAGATAATATTTCAGGCTTTATAGGCATGTTGACCCTGTAGCAACTGTTCAACTCTGAAGTTGTAGTACTCAAACAACGATAGACAATATGTAAGTGAATGGACATGGCTATGTCAAAAAAATGTGGTGTATGGAAGCAAAGCCACTGAGGTTTGGGCTGTGGGCCATAGTTTGCCAACCTCTGATCCATAGCACTTAGGAGATTCCTTTATTCAACAGAGGGTACTATGGATCGTAATAACTGATAGTCAGCTAGAAGCTCTGTGAAGCAGAGGTGGACTTGTCTTGAGTTAGCAACGATATCCAGTGGGAAGTCACTTGACTAAGGTAGACTAGATGGTTTTATTTTCAGATTTTCAGGCCCTATAGTGTGTATTTGGTGATATGGCTATACTGCAGTTGAGTGCTTAGATCAGAGAACAAATCCAGGGCAGTGCTCAAAGAATGAAAAAGAGCTGGTACTATAGTGTTAGTAAAGAACTATAGATCTGTGAATTTCCACCAGTTAAAATGCATACAGTATTAATATCCTTTGGAAGGGACCCAAGAGAAAATATATTCCAGTCTCTTGCCCAGTGCAGGGCTTTCATTGTTTGCGCTGTTTTATGTGGCTTTGCTAGCCACATATGTGCTGAACAGCTTCCGTTTGGCCCTCTAGATCTTCTCCCCACCCCTTCATGCTGCAGCATCACACCAGCCCCTGCTCCCTCCACAGTCAAAGGGTGATCCAGTAGGATGAACAGTCACAGTTCCTGTCAGGTGGCCTTCTCCTCACCACGTGTTCTCTCCCAGTTCTGGTAACTGCTCCCTCCTCTGTCCCTTTTGGCCTAGGCCTTCCCCAGGCAAAGGATGCCCTTGCTCTATTGCTGTTATTACCAGCCCCTGAGACATTGTGTTACCCCTTTTGGGTTGCCCACACATTTAGAAATAGTAAGTTTATTAAACTTTCCTCACGTCACCCAGATTGAGGAACAGTTAACTTTCTGCCTGGACCACGATGAATACAGTATTCTTACCATTGTTTTCAGACACCTGTCGTTTGTCACTTTTAAGCCCTACAGTCAGTGTCTGTGGTTTCTGTTTCTTATAATCACAGGATCTCAGGTGAAAGATCACCCACATGGTGATTCATTTAACTTACCTGTTGAGAGGTTGGGTCCATTCTGTTCCCTCCCAACCATACTTCTCTGTACTTGAACACCTACACAACAGAGAACTCACTGCTCCTAAAGCTCATCTTTAGACACATCTGACTGGTAGAATATGGATACACAACTTGTATCCATTGTCCTTGTCCTGTCCCTTGGGGTTTCATGGAGCAAGTCCAATTTACATTTCATTTTCCTGTTCTCAGGCAGCAGGTTTTTGAGTTCTTTTCCCATCTCTATCTGTTTAAAAGTGGGGTGCATAGAACAGAGTCTCTTTTTCCATATGTTTGTTTGATCCTACTGAGTTGGCATGCGCATGATAATCTTACCTAGAAAGAAGGCTTACTACCTCCAATGAATGAACATGAGAAAGATCAACAGTTCCTCTTCCCTTGCTTTGCAAATGTGAGGGGGAACATGAGCCAGCCCCACTCTGTACTCTCCACCTCTGCTGATTTAAGTGTTACATCATATTATATGTTGTCTTGGATGGTGGCTTAATTTTTCCTACTATTGGATATATCTATATTTAAAGGCCATCTATCAAGAAAATAAAGTCATTTACAAATTGCAGATCTTTAGAGGGCTTTCGGCTATTCAATATTCTTTTGATTTCCCTCAACTATCAAAAGTACACTAATCCTTTTATTACTTAAGCAGGCAGTATTTAAGGTATTTTGCTCAACTTTTTATTTAGTTTTAAAATCTGAATGGCAGATATCAGCATATTGATAAATTTTTAGTATTTTGTTCCTTTTCTTTCTGAACATTCACTCTGTGCTTATGCCCATTACTATACTTCTTGATTTTGGAAATATAACAAAATAGTATATTGAAACTGTAGTATATCAAGTAATATTTTATGGTTGATAATCAAATTGACCTTAAGGAAATCTTCAAAAATAGGTTCTTAAGTATACAATTCATTTAAGTCAATTTTTATAATGAAAGTTCGTTTTGTTTTTAAAAGGCCTCCAAAATAATCTGTTAGGTACTTTAATTTTTCCTTCTGATTTAGTCAGTCAGCTCATTCTCCATTTTATTTTTGATTAGATTGCTTTCACCATAGCAGAACTCTGGAAAATAAATCCTCTTGTATTTAATGTGCGTGTTGGTTTAATCCGGATAAATAAAATAATGGAAACAACCTATTAGAAAATAATTTTGATTGTTGGAGAGATGTGACTTTCTTAATCTTTAAGATAATTGTTCAGAAATATATTTCACAGACTGCTCCTTTCCTCTTTCTATTGCATGATTAAAAAACAAAACATACTTGTGATTCTTCTCAAATTCTTCAAAATGGGTTTTACAATAGCTGATTTTATATGATCCATTTCTTTTTATCTCTTGGAATAGTGGTAGACGAAAACTACTTTCTTTCTGTTCTGAACTGTTTGTGTACTTTATCTAGAGCTCTATTATTCATGCATTAGTTTGTATTTTATTTATTTCTTTATTTGTCTGACTTCTTCTAGAAGCAATGCTCCTGAGGGAAGTGTTATCTTCAATCTACTGCCTAGCACAACCAATAAATGGTGTTAAACGTTTGTTGGTATAATTCAAGTTTCTCATGACATTCTGCCTTTTTTTTTTAAGATTTTATTTATTTATTTTTAGAGAGGGAAGGGAGAGGGGGAGAGAGAGAGAGAAACATCAATGTGCGGTTGCTGGGGGACATGGCCTGCAACCTAGGCATGTGCCCTGACTGGGAATCGAACCTGCGATGCCTGGTTCGCAGCCCGCGCTCAATCCACTGAGCTACGCCAGCCAGGGCCATTCTGCCTTTTTATAATAGAGCACAAAACACTTATGTAGTTCTCAAGAAGTTGCTGCTTCCTAAAAAGTTATTTCTCTTATACATATGGCTTCCAGACAATACACTCTTGTAAAGATTGTTGTATTTTTTAATTTAAAAAATCATCCACTATCCAGCATCCATGTATTTATTCAATAATTGCTAAGCTCTACTTCATCTATTTAATGAATAAGTTTTTGAAGTTACATATATCTCCAATAAATTCTCATCAAAATCAGTTTCCCAAAATCCACATTGTAATACTTCTAATGTAGCATGCATGCAAGTAATGATAGGGTAACTTTAGGTAGCAAGTGAAGTAACCATTTCTGTGCAAAGACCACAATAGTACATTTCATATTAGATTGCTGATGTGAAAATCTTTAGTGGTAAATAATAGACAAACTCCAGTTTTGCAGTGTATTCTAAAAATATGATGGCTATATAAGATTACTGAGAAAGATACTGATTCAAACTACATGGCAGGAACCTAGGTTCCTTAATTATTAATGTGCTGACCTCATTTTCATCTTTCATTGATAAAGAGCTAAGGTTCAGCAAAGAATCAAGTTAGTGACTTCACAGAATAGTTCAGGAGGCCTGAGTAAATATTTTATCGGCGTTATTTTGTACATTCTGCACTGTCCAGTATTTTTAGTGTTTCTGAGTGGGGTCCATCACATCATCAACATAATATTGGGACAATATTCAAGTCTTTCTTTACTTTCTCCTCCTTTCCAGTCTTGGCAGCAAGCCCTAACATGTGACAAACTTCTCTCAGAGCAGAGCTTTCTGTATTCTTTGTGCATACTGAAAGCGTCCTGGCCTTGTTCTCCTTCTAACCTTTCTTTACTGTGGGTGTCATTAGTCCTTTCACTCCATCCTACCTAGATTAACCCTCTTTCTAAAACACCAGTAGGATCATTCA
Organism: Tonatia bakeri; assembly: GCA_004024845.1. Classification (NCBI taxonomy): domain Eukaryota; kingdom Metazoa; phylum Chordata; class Mammalia; order Chiroptera; family Phyllostomidae; genus Tonatia; species Tonatia bakeri. The sequence goes on from PVIA01009020.1 coordinate 24,737, forward strand.
CTCATCCACTCCGAAGATGACATCTGCTTTCAGCTGTCCACTGTAGTACACTAGGGTCCTCTGACTGACTTTCAAGATCCCAACTTTCCTTTTCTATATTATTTCCCTAAAATATCTTATTCTTTAGTGAAGGAGATCATGTGCTCTCCCACAAATACCCATACCATTTTCTGCTGTTTGCTCTTACTTTCCACCCCATCTGAATTGCACTTTTGCCCCCTTTGCCTCTGATTTGCACTCATTTTTCAGATCTTCCAGGCCTGCTCCAGAGGTACTTTTTCCTTCTTTCACATAAACCCACACATGTCCCTTTTCCTGAGCTCCTAATAGGTTTATAGTGAGACCCATGCGGAGACACATGCTTTGGAGACAGCTGGCCTGTGATTGAATCATGGCCACATACTAGTCCCAAGTGGACCAAGCACTGCATTGAGTATTTACTCTGTGCCTGATAGGGTTCATGGGGGTGATGTGCTTTAATTGATTTCATTTCCTCAGTAACTTTATAAATTTAGTACTATTTTGATTTCCATTTTAGGTGGACAGACACTGAGACACAGAGAGGTTGAGTAACTTATTTAAGGTCACAAAGCTAGTAAGGAGCTAGGATGCTTGGCTCCTCGACCTGTTCTCTTAGTTCTTGTGCTATTCTTGTCTTTTTAAGACATATTTGGTATGCTTTCTGATGGGGGGTTTTAGGTTGATTGATATGCAGGGTTCCTCTTTCCTGTCTCACTGGGAGTCATTAGGAAAAAATATCCTTCACCTAACAGTGCTTTCGGTGTTAGTGTGCCTGGATGTATGTTTATGTGTGCATTTGTGTTGCATGTGGCGTGTGCATGTGCTGCTGTGGTGAGAAGCTGAGGTGAGCTTCACAGTTGGCACAAGACAACCACCGGACAGTTCAGGGAAGCCCCGTCTATCCAGGCTACACTGATTCCTACCCTGAAGCCCAGGATCTGTATTGTAGAAAGAACATGTGCAGAAAGGTGGGTATTAAAAAATACTGTTAACTAGGTTTCCTTGAGAAGACTACCATCTCTGAACTTCAATTTGCTTAGCTCTATAGATACTAAATTCTACATCACAGAATTATTAAATGATTAATTCACTGAAGTGTTAAATGTAAAGTGAATGCATGGTGTCCAGATGTTTGTTTCCTTTTGAGGCTCCATGCTCCATCCAGGCTCATGGGTTTTCTCATCCCTGCTGATGCCTTTCCCTTTGTCCATATAGGCAAGCAGGCCCTCCTTTCCTTATCATTACATCTCCTTCACTTCGCCTGTCTTCACTTACAGACTGTCTTCTTCATGAAGCTCTCTGTGATCCCTTAGCTGGAATTAATCTCTCCTTTCTGTGAACTATTTCACTTCCAACCCTTTATCATAGCTATTTGTGTATATTATGGCTTAATCTTTCCCACTGACCCAGTGCTAGAAATAATAAAAGATGAAGGCACAGTCCACACTTCTGGAACTGTCACCTACCTCAGACCTGACACCTTCCCTTCCCTTGGCCTGCTCTGTCACATTTTTCCACGTCAGCCAAACTTGCTTCTTTCCCTTCCTTTGCATCTTTGCTCAGGAGTCATCTGCTCATTTCTTGAATATTGTATTGTATCGGAAGTTGCATCGAATCCCTTCTCTTTCTATCTTACCTGAATCCGTGTTTTCAGTTGTGCTTATCACAATTTGCATACAAATATTTTACTTACTTATTTTGTGACTCCCCCCAGTAGAATGTAAACAATGTAAACTCAAGAATTCATCTATTTCTGTTACTTCTAGACATAGCTGGTGATCAAAAACTACTTGTTAAGTAATGAATGAATTACCATCATGTTTATGTTTCTGATGTGGTCTGACTATTAAAAAGTACTGTGACATGCTTCCTGGTTTTTTGAACAGAAGAAAGTTATGGCTGGCAAATTTATGAATTGTTCTTTTTTTATAATTCAGATTCATAGTTGGTCAGTTAATTTCCTTGTGCTGCAAGGCTGTTTTTGACAGAATAGTTATCTGAGCTGGATTACTGGAGTGAAATGTTAGAATTCTCAGATTAAAAGTGTTACTTGAAAATGAAAAAAATGTAGTTTATCACTGACCTCAGTTTCTAATGACTTAAGGTCACAGTTTGGTGGGTAAAGTTTTATTTTAAAGTAACAACAACAATTGAATTTCCTGTTTATATGCTCACTGTAGCTATTCATCATCTAGATTTCTGATTGACAGTGTATGTTACAGCTATAGACCTTTGTCTCAAAGTGATCATAGCCCCAGCTAGTTGGCTATTTCCATGTTAATATAGATTTTGGAGTTAGTGGATGAAGGGGATTTAACACCGCAAGGAAGGCAGAATTGCCAAGGTAGTTAGGACCTACAAGTAGGTTACGTTGGGCCAGAAGGATGTTGGGATCTCAGCTTGTGTCCCAACATGAACAGAATCTAAGAAACATGCTACCTGCCTGGATAGAGTTCTCGGGGTAGGGTTAGGAACATCTCATTCATCTGCTTGAAGGGGACTTGGGGGTTAAGGTTACTGGGGTTGCAGGGAGAGATGAATTTCCAAACCGATTGCTGTGTTTTGGTTTAGTGACTTGCACATAGAGCCAGTAGTTGCTGCCTGGTCTTAATGGACTAAAACTGAAGTCAGCAGAACATGTGATTGTAACAGGTGATGTGTGTGCTGGCAGACTAAAGAGGGAAAGATTTCCATACAGCAAAAAAGTGTCTTGGGATATAGGAAAACAGATAAATAGATACACTTTTCTTACCCAAGAGAGTTGACTCTATGCCTGTGAATTACTGACACATGCTTTTTTGTTGTTGAATGTTTGCATGTCTAATCAGATCAAATAATGCTGTCAGCAGTTAGTGCTGTATCAGACTGTTCTAAATTTAAATCTGCAGGATCATGTTTGGTCAGAGAGCCATAAAAAACCCACAGCCGCTTATTTAAACTTATTTTTAATTTGCTTTAAAATAGATTTTAATCACAAAGGAGCTTTCTGCAAAACGTTGTAAGTCTGTAATTGCTGAGTACCAAACTGTTGCAAATATACTTGACATGGGAGAATAATGATCAAATGAACAGTTTATTTACATTGTTTTAGGGGCAGAGAGGTATATGTTTTATAAGAATCTGTATTTGTAGTAGATGTATGAAAATGTCTTTATGATTTTACAAAATATATCTGAATTAAACAAAATAATTTCAGTAGGCGCATCACTCATACAAGGTCAGTGCAAACTTTAATTAATAACAGCAGTTATGATGGAAGCTTTTGTTAAGTAAACAATTACCCTTGTCTAGAAAAGTGAATATATGGGCACAGAATAACTAATTGTTTTTCCAGTTATACCAGAACTTCATGTAGAGTCAAGCTTACTAATTGGGTGTCAAGGAGGATATTACTCAATACAATGGTCAAACTAATAAAATTGGGTAAAAGAGGACAAAATTAGGAATTATGTGGTTACAAGGCTCATTCCTTCCCTTTAAATAAGTTGCAGTGTGATAGCATAGCTGTAATAGTAGAACTAGTAGTTTTAGAAACAACAGTTCTTGAGCCTGTTAATCAGGTACTGTCATACATGCTTTTTGAGCATCATTTGCTTTTTAAAACAATTTTATGAGAATATTACTGGTAAGCATGTAGTTATTCACTAGTTTTGACTGTGTGGGAAGTCTGCACCCCATAAACCATGTTGTGTTGTTGAAGAGTCAAGTGTGTATTTTTCATTTTATGGACACAATCAGAGGCAATTACCCTGTCAGCTGGCCAAGGGCAGAGCTGGGTTCAGCCTGCAGGCCTGCCATTTCTGAAGCCTGGGCCTTAGTCCTTTTGCTACCCAGTTCAGGTGAGAGTATACCTACTTACTTATTCAGACCTGTTTGGGAGTGTTAATGGAGGAGTTTAGAAGGGAAAGATGGCATATCCTGTGACCCCCAACCCCCCCCCCCCAAGGCAATTAATCCTAACAGAAAGAAAAGACAAAAACAGAGCCTTACTAAGAGCCAGAGTCAGTGGTTCAGGTACTCCAACAATTGTTGAGAAAAGGGAGAATCAATAGGGTCTGAAATGGCTGGGGAAGGCATCCCGGAAGTGATGGACTTTGTATTGTGCCTTAAGTGTTGATTAAGGTTTTTTGCACAACACATTGTTTCCTTAGTGTTCAGGTTCTAATAAGAATTCTATGAACTGGCACCCTAATCGAATTTTAGCCTCATTTATCTTTAAAAGTGTTTTTGAACACTTTAAAAATATAGTTCAGATACTATATGTGTATACTTTCAGTGTTGAAGTTCATTTCTGAAAATAAATACAAAATATTGTTTATTTCTTCTAAAATGTGAAAGTAAGTAATATTAGCTTATTAACAGTGTCTTCTATGTAGATGTGGAAGACACAGTTCAGAGGAGTTTTGGAAGAACCGAAAAATAGTGTTCTGAGAAAAAGCAGTGCTTTAAAAGGACCACTTCCACATTTTATGGTAACAATCACAGTAAATTCTTCCTTTAGCAATTGGGTTGGCTTGACTATATTAACTACATGAATTCTTTATTTAAATTTTATCTTTGGGCCCTTGTTTTTAAAACCATTCAATCATTCCAAAAGAAAATCTTTAAAATATATGTTATGACTTTCTAAGACATGCACAAAGACATAAAGAATAATTCAACACATACTAGTATACTTGACTTTCAGATTAAACAACTGGATTTTTGCAAGGCAGTAGAAACCCTTTCTCTTTTTGATTTTACCCCATCTTCCCCTGCAGAAGTAATCATATTGCTAAATTCTGAATGTATGACCCCATGCCATTTCTTTTTACCTTTCTACATATAGTTATATTATTAAGCAATATGTAGTACTCTTTATATTAATTATATCGAGTTATATGGCTTTTTAATTCTTGGTTTTTTCTTTTAACTATGAGATTCATTCATTTTGATTTGTATAGCTCCAGTTAATTTTTATTGCTTAATAGTATTTGATTGTATAAATATACCACAGTTTATTTGGCTATTCTTCTGTTAACAGATATTTACATTATTTTTAACTTTTATAACAAACAGTGAGGTTGTGAAGTTTTGAGTGTGTCTCTGCGTGTATATCTGACGGTCTTTTGTATGTCTAAGACCATTTTCTTAGCTTTTCTGTGACTTGCTTATTCATCTCTTTACCCATTTTTTCTAAGGATCGATCATCTTTTCTTTTTTGATGTATAGATATTCTTTAGATGTTTGAATATATACTCTTTATTGACCATATGTATTAAAAAGATCTTTGCCTAGACTGTGGCTTACTTTTTTACTTTTTTGTGGTGTCTTTTAGAAGATGTTTAAAAATTTTAATGTAAAATTTCTCATGGCCCCCCTTTATAATTTATACGATATGGATCTAGTTTAAGAAATCTTTCCACTCTGGCTGGGTAGCTCAGTTGGTTAGAGCATCGTTCGATCTCCAGTCAGGGCACATACAAGAAGTAAGCAATGAATGCATCAATAAGTGGAATAACAAATCAATGTTCTCTTTTTCCCTCTACCTCTTCTTTTCTTTAAACAATTTTTAAAAAAGTCTTTCATATTGAGAGAATAAAATGTAAAATTATGCTTTAAAGCTAAAGAAGAAAATATCAGGCATGACCATTTTCTTAAAAATGATAGTCAAAACTGACTCACATGCAGTTAACATATTTTTTTGTCAATACCAGTTTACTCGAGACAGGTTATTGTGAGATGAACAATGAAACTTCCTAAAATACGAACGTCTTCCACTGTTCATCTTATTCTTGTTTTTGGGTTGAAAGTTGTAACAGTTTTGGAATGGACCTTTGTTTAAAGAAAGTAATCACAGCCTTCTGAAAGTGGTATGTTTTCAGGAACAGGGTGCGGTAGTGGTTCTCTGAGTGTACTTCTCAGACCAGCGACATCAGTGTCACTTGGGAACATGTGGGAAACACAGATAATGGGCCAACTCCTGACCTTTTAAACCAGAAACTGGTGGTGGAGCCTAGCAATCTGTGTTTCAGGTGCTCCGGGTGACTCCAAGGTGGGCTCAAATGTGAGAACCATTGAAACAGGGTAAGGGATGAGGAAGCACTAATTCCGTTTTGTTTTGTTTTGTTTTGTTTTGTTTTGTTTTGTTTTGTTTTTGGACTGCTTGTGTGATCTACATTTGTGAAGAGCCACATTTCCATGAATTGCCTTCCCACCCGTTGTCTTTTCGTGGCCTGCCTTTCTCAGATGTTTTGCCCACGGCAGTAGCCACACGTGGTCAAAGTGGAGTGCAAGTGGATAACTTTGTTTAACCTTTCCTCACGTAATTCCTTTTAAGAGTTTTGCCCTTGTTACTTGCTTTTAGATCTAAAATCACTGAAACCACTGGCCTTAAGATAGTTTGCTTTCACACATGGACAAATCAGTAGCCAAAATTTTGAAGGAACTCCTAAGCAGATTTCCAGAACTCTTTCTCTGTACAGTTCCCTCCGGTATTATATTCTCTGGCCTCTCTGAATTCTGATCTTAGTCTTCTCAGTTCACTGAGATATTCAGCCTCTGGGTTCCACCTCCTTGTTATGACCTAGAATCTGCCTTGAGAAAATTAGTTGGCACAGTGTGGGGCTTAGCTTACTTCACTTCTCTAGGGAATTATAGTCCTGCACTGTTTTTCTGCTCAATGTTTGAAAACTGTTGTTTATATTTTATGCTTTGCTTTCTAGTTGTTTAAGATGGATTGTAATTCTGGCCCTTTTAAACCCCATATTTGCTAGAAACCCCTATTTGATTGAGGTAAAATTTATATACAGTGGAATAGAAAATATTATGTGTACCATTGATGGTCCTGACTAAATTAACACATCTATGCAACACAGCGCCATATCAAGATATGTAGTATGTTACCCTTATCCTGAAAAATGTTTTCATTCTTTTTTCTATTTAATCACGTCCCCATCTCCTACATGAAAGTTATTCTTATTTTTCACCAATGATTAGTTTGTATAGACATTTAGAGTATACACAATTATGTATATTAATTATTCACTCTATAATGTTTCGTGATTTATTCATGATGTTGAATGCATTAGTAATTCATTCCTTTTTATTGCTGAGTAGTATGTCATTGTATTGGTATACAAACTTCATTGTTGAGAAGTATTCTTTGTATGGATATACCAACATTTATTCATCCTAGTATTGAGGAACACATGGGTCATTTCTAGTTTTTGGCCATTTTGAGTAAAGTTGCTATGAACATTCTTGTACAAGTCTTTTTTTTTTAATATCACAAGTTGCCAAGAGGACTTTATTTTTTCTTATCATTCTGTTCTGCAGCTTCCTTGACTCTTTTAGCCTGGATGCCAAAGATTCAGGTATTGGTGTGGACCATGAGAAGGCTAGCCAAGGCCCTGAAAAGTTCTCCTCCTCAGTGATGACCCTGGCTTTCTCTCTCTTGTAGACATTCCATATGAGTATAACTGATCCTGCCAGCTGGGTGGCCTCTTGAGTTCTTCAGCAGAGCTGTCTGCCTTCTTGGGGGTGAAGGGCTTCCTGGGAAAGAGGGTGAGTGGAGCAGTACTCCCTCAGCTACTGCACATTCACCTGCAGGGACTCGGTGGACTTGTCCCTCCTCCTCTGATCCACCGAGATCCCAATGATCCAGGGCACCTTTGGTGAAGGTTAACTTCTTGGAGCTGAAGCCCCTGCCAGCTGGCATTTCATGTGGTACCTCACCGTAGGGCATCTCACTATGGGCCAGATGGGGTTTGAACACAGGGCAAAGGGTGATTCCGCAAACTTTGGCTTGCTGCACCTTGTGTCTGCACATCTCCTGCTGGCTGGTTAAACAGTGTGGCAAGGTGTATGTAGGATCATGCCATCCCTTGGAAGTGGGGCTACAGGATCCCATCATCCCTACAGAAGTGGGGCTGCGGGATCCCGTCATCCCTGCAGAAGCGGGGCTGCGGGATCCCGTCATCCCTGCAGAAGCGGGGCTGCGGGATCCCGTCATCCCTGCAGAAGCGGGGCTGCGGGATCCCGTCATCCCTGCAGAAGTGGGGCTGTGAGATCCTGTCATCCCTGCAGAAGTGGGGCTGCGGGATCTTGCCCTTTAAGGTGGGTGTCATGGCTGCCACCTGTAGGCCTTCTCCAGGAGAACGGCCACTGGAAAGCCTTTTCATGGCATATATTTCTGTATTTTTGGGGTAAATAAATGAGTGGATTTCCTAGGCTACATATGTTCAAATTTCTAAGAAATGGTGAAACCTTTTCTAAAAATGGTTATGCCATTTTACATTTCCACCACCTAGTTGCTTTCACTCACTTCTTATTGTAGTTCATGTGGGTATGAAGTGGTGTGTCATTGTGATTTTGATTTGTGTTTCTTTAATGCCTTTTCATACAGAGGTGGGCAAAAGTAGGTTAATATGTAATACAGTAATTAATAATAATATAAGAATAAGCTTTTTCATGTACTCACAACTGTGACCCTACTTTTCCCATCCCTGTATAGTTTACTTTTTATAGCTTCTTTTATGACTTTTATTAATGTCTTTTGAGCATTTTTTTTTAGTCAGGTTGTCCTTTTTTAAATGATTTGTATAAGTTCTTCATGTAGTTGTATCCAAGTCCTTTTGTCATGTATAGAGCGTGAACATTTCCTTATAGTTCATGGTTTTGCTTTTTATTTTCTTAACATCTTTTTATGAGATTATTTAAAAGACTTAACTTTGATGGTCTAATTTATCAATGTAGCCCTAATATTAGTGCTTTTTATAACTTGGCTAAATAATCTTTCTTTAACTTACCCTGTTTTCTTCTAGTTTTAGGTTTTACGTTTAGATCTATGATTCTGCCAAATTTAATTTTGGGGTAAGATTAGAATAGATGGTAGGTTTCATTTTTTCCCATATATTTAACTAATTCTAATTGTTTAATATGGTTTGTTGACAGTGTAGGTGCCATGATGCCTTTGTTGAAAATGAGTTGACTGTGAGAGTGTGGATCTAGTTCTAAACTTGCTGTTCTGTTCCGTTGCTCTGTCTTGATTGTAATACCACATTGTCGTGATTGTTTTGTCTGTATTTTGTGTTAAAAGTAAGCAGTGTGATTTTTCCAGCTGTGTTCTTTTTCCAAATTATTTTGGCTATTCTAGTTTTTACAATTGCAGTGTAAAATTTAGAATTTATCAAGTTCTAAAAGTAAAGTTGCTTGAAATTTTGATTAGAATTGTGAATATAGGTCAATGTGAGGAGAATAAAGATCTTAATATTAAGACTTCCAATCCACAAGCACAATATATTTCTCAGTTTATTTAGACCTTTCATTTATTGCACAATGTTTTATAGTTTTCAAGGTGGAAATCTTTCATATATACTGTTAAGTTTATTCTTAATTATTTTGCTTTTTAAAATTTTTAACAAATGGATTTTATGTAGACAATAGATATTTTACATATTGACCTTGTGTCCTGAGCCTTAGCTAAATTCACTCATAAATTCTAGTAGTTGTTTGTTTTAAGATTGCATGGGGTTTTTTATAGACATTCGTGTTGTATATTAATAAGTAGAACTTTTTATTTTTTCCAATCTATGTATCTCTTTATTTCTTTACTTCACTGCCTGTTATCTCCAGTGAAATATTTAACAGAAATGAGAAGAGCAGATGTCCTTGTTGTGGTTTCAGTCTTAGGGGTAGGTAAAACATTTGGTGTTTCATTATTAATTGTAATGTTTCCTGTGGATTTTTGTAGATCTTCATTACACTTAGTATGTTCCTTCTACTTTTTTTGTTTATCAGAAGTATTTTTTAAATCAGAAATCACTGAATTTTTCAAATGTTTCTTATGAAACTAAGTTAAGATGATCATATGTTGATTTTTAAATAATTTATTTTATTGCTACAATGAATTACAGTGATTTAATTTTGAATATTAAACCAATCTTGCATTCTTGGGAAAACTGCTTGGTGATGATGGTGGTAATTTTTATAAATTGCTGGCTTTGATTTACTAGTATTGTGTATATGATTTTTGAATTTGTGTTTATTACACACAGTGGTTTGTAGTATTATTTTCCCTTGCTATATTTTATACATTTTGGTATCAGAATTATGCCAACATACATATCAAATTATGAAACAAATTGTGGTGTTTCCTCTCTCTGGTTTTTACAAAAAGAGTTTGTGAGGCTTATTCAACCGTCACTCCTTAATTTTTTGAAAGATTTTGTACAAACTTGGTACAATTCCTTTTTTCATTGTTTATAGAATCCAGTGGTGAAACCATATGGAAATGCAGTTTTTATATGACTGTGGTGAGGTTTTTAATAAACATCTAATTTCTTTTATAGGTATAGGTCTACTCAGAATTCGTTATATTTTCTTGAAGTGTTGATCAGTGTATTTTTTCAAGAAATAACATTCACTTCCTCATAAATTCTCAAATCCATTAGCATAGATCATAATTTTGCCTTATTTTTTAATAGCTGGACATTATATAGTGAAATCCTTCCTATTACTACTGATCTTGATTTGATTGGTATTTTTTATTTTTGATGAGTCCTTCTAAACATTTAATATTTTTATTCATTTTTAATGTATTTGATTGATTATGCTATTCAGTTGTCCCATTCCCCCCCTCACTCCCCTCCACCCTGCACACCCCCTCCCACCCACATTCCCCCCTGTAGTTCATGTCCATGTGTCATATTTATAAATTCTTTAGCTTCTACATTTCCCATACTATTCTTACCCTCCCCCGTCTATTTTCTACCTACCATTTATGCTACTTACTCTCTGTACCTTTTCCTCCTCTCTCCTCCTCCCACTCCCCTGATGCTAACCCTCCATGTGATCTCCATTTCTGTGGTTCTGTTCCTGTTCTAGTTGTTTGCTTAGTTTGTTTTTGTTTTTGTTTTAGGTGTGGTTGTTAATAATTGTGAGTTTGCTGTCATTTTACGATACATGTTTTTTATCTTCTTTTTCTTAGATAATTTCCTTTAACATCTCATATAATAAGAGCTTGGTAATGATGAACTCCGTTAACTTGGCCTTATCTGAGAAGCACTTTATCTGCCCTTCCATTCTAAATAAAAGCTTTGCTGGATAGAGCAATCTTGGATGTAGGTCCTTGCCTTTCATGACTTGGAATATTTCTTTCTAGCCCCTTCTTGCCTGCAAGGTCTCTTTTGAGAAATCAGCTGACAGTCTTATGGGCACTCCTTAATATTTTTATTCTTAAAAAATTTTTTCATTTAAAAGTTTACTTCTTAAAGTTTATTTCTTATTGAATTGCATTTTAATCGTATCTCTATGCTGTCCTTCCTTCTTCTTCCTTTGCTTTTTAAATTTGCTATTTTCTAATTTTCTAAGGTGGAAGTATAGGTCATTGAATTTAAACTTTTCTTTTGTACAAGAAGTATTTGAAGCTATAATTTTTCCTTTACAAGCTCTTGTGGCTTTCTCTCTCAAACTTTCATATGTTGTGCTTTTATCATTCAGTTTGAAAGATATTCTAATTACATTTATTTGCTTTTCTTTCTCCACTATTTTATTTAGAGGTGTGTTATTTATTTTCCAAATATTTGAGAGATTTTTCTAGACATTTCTAATTGTTTTTCTTGTGGGTAGAGAACCTAGCATCTCAGCATATAATCTGTCTTGTTGAATGTCTCGTGTGAACTTGAATGTGTGTGCATCCTCTGTGTGTGTGAGGTGTGACGTGATACAACTGCCAGTCCATTCAAGGTGGTAGGCGGTATTTTTCAAACCTTTTATATTATCACCATTATTATTCCAGGTCTAGTTACTCTTCTAGGTATTGGAAAAAGTGTGTTAAAATCTTCACATGTGATTGTGATCTTTGTGTACCTCTCCTTTAAGTTCTTTCAATTTTTCCTTTATATATTTTGAAATTCTGTTATTGCTATTATATGCATACACATTAAGGATTGTTAACCTTCCTGATTAATTGACTTTTTTATCATTATAGAATGTTCCTCTACATCTCTGATAGTATTTTCTTGTCATGAAGTTTCTTTTACCTGCTATTAATGAAGCCATTCCAGATTTCCTATCTTTACTGTTTGCATTTTTACTGTCAACCCATGTTTGTCTAAAAATAGCTAATTACCTTAGCCTACATATTTGCAATTTAGCCCTGCAGACACACACCAAATAACTTAGGTAGACCATCTAGAGTAAAAGCTTTCTTTTGAAATAAATTTCCAAATACACAAATATGGTCAATTAGTGATTTTTCTTTATTTTCTCAATACATTTTCTCTTAATAGTTTAGTAAAATGTACAAGGATATAAAACCCAAATTTTATGATTTCCTTACAGTAATTGAAAGGACAAGTAGATTTAGACTCAGAAACCATAAGTTAAAGATTGAATTTCTTTTATAGCATGATCTACTTTGAGAAGTTCCTGTGGTTTTAAACAAATGACTTTAATTGATTGCCCTGGAGAAAAACTGCACCAGTGATGAAGCTAAGGCTTGTTCCTGTTGTTTGAGTGTTCTGTGTATAAGGTGAAATAGATTGATGATATTTTCAATAAAAGACCTCTTTCATGGTCACAAGATAACATTATTAAAAAGGTTCTAGAAATTCTTAATGCAAATGGCATTACTTTAAAAAATGATGCCTATGCAGCTGCAGTTCTGCCTATACTTTCCATGGGCACAGTGGTTCAGGCCATGGTGTGGTCAGGAGCCAGTTTGGGGGTTGTAATCTCATGTTGGTCATAGCTAAATTTTAAGGAGGAAGGCAAATTTTCTTGGCTAGAACAAATGGGAATTGGGAAATTTGAGTAGTTGCCTGGGGAAAGTAGACAACAGTTGTTAGGCCCTAGGACTTTGTTGTCATTTTTTATCTTGAATGGGCCCTGTTACATGGGTGGAGGTAGGTATTGGTTCTAGTGGTGGGAGGATAGCTAGAGACTAATTGCTGGGTACTCTGGATGCCCTCCCTTGGTACCCAAGGATGCTTGCCTCATGCTGTTTTTTATTGCTCAGGAGGGTACCATACTGGTCTTCCGGACTGGCTTGCAGCTTCTTCTGGTATGCCTTAGTTGATTAGGAGTTGTAGTGATACAGAGTGAGACCAGAGGGTAAGTAGCATGGATCCTGTGAGTCGACACATTCTTGGTGGAGAACAGCTTCGTATTGGTACAGGATGTAACTTCTGTGGTGTGAAAGTAGATGAGTCTGTCCCTAACTGACTTCAGAGGATACACAGTCATATAACTAAGTTGAGAGTCTGGGCAGGAGCAGGCAGGAACAGACAGTAGTAGAGGAAGGCGTGAGGACCAGTCCTGAGTGATTACTTACAACAAAGGCTGTATTGCTTGTGTGTGTGTGTCATTTGGAGCAAGTGGAGAAGCTTAATTTGAAAGGATAAAAATGCAAAGGACATTATGTGCTAGAGGATGTCTGGAATCAGAGTGCTCAGTATTTGTGAAACAGTGCCTTTCTTTTAACAGGCTGCACTTTAAAAAAATAGAACTGTAATATATTTTTCAAATGCAATCTAAGTAGAAAGTAAAAGACAGGTTTACTTGTATAATGAAGCCCTATGAGAAGCTATGAAGCATTGTCAGTTGCTTGTGGTGCTCTCCTTGGTGAGATTTAAATAAGTGCCACAGAAGAGAATTAGAACACCTTTCCAGAGTTAAAAATAAGCCTTAAAGAAAGTGTTTCTGTGGGGCTGCTTGTGCTTTCTTGAGTTCATATTTTAAGTGTATGCAAAAGCGAAGTCTAAGACGGTGTTATATAATAGTAGCTGGAAAACATCTTATTTCTTAATGTGACGTTCACAAAATGGTACTTCTTTGGATAGGGTCCTTTACCTTTTCCAGAGGACTCTGGGTCTCACCTATGCCCCTATTTATATTCTCGTTTTTCTTGAAGCTCAGGCCCTGGCTTAGCTGATCCCCGAAGCCAGCTGCTTCTCTCTTTCCTGAACCTCTCTCAGTTGCCTCTTGTGTGTTTCTTTGGTTTCTGGCTTCACTCTATCATCTTCCTAAATTTATGACATGTAACTTTTTCCATCCTCAAAGTGTAGTCTCATAAAGATTTCAAATTTTTGGAGTGTATGAGTTTAAGTTAGGTAGATTATGAGACATTTTTATGGGCCCTAAAGAACAATATGCTTGTTCTGGTGATACGGATTATGTCCATATCAGTGTGTGAAATACCAGTGGTGTAACTAGAAAATACCTATAATTCTTTCACATTATTTTTTAAATTTGTCTTAATACTAGGTATCAGGTCTCTTTTGCTTCTGTGGATTTACATAGTGGAAGATGATTGCTGCGTGTGCTATATATACACAACTCTGCATTTCTGAATCAGTGTACATTTTGCTGATTTATAAAATGTGTTTGATGCATTTATCCTATGTGAAATTTTACAGTAGTTACCTTGCTAGAATCCAGATAAAACCTTTCCTATGCAAGGAAAAAAACACGTATTTGGGAATAAAAAGGTGAGGATTTGCATAAAAGGAAAACAGTGTTAAGGGTCAATTAAAATTTGTGATTAGTTAACTCAGGAAGAGGAAAATGATAGCTAATTGGCCCATCTTGATGGAAATGAAACAGAAAGAAAAAATAAAGCAAGCCTTCTTTTATCTTTACCAGCCTCTTGTCAGGCACGGACTTTCTTTGCTGTGAAGGCTTTTAATGGTTCCCTTAATAATTCAAGTAGGAAGTTTTGAAATCTTGAGTAACTCCTGATTTTTTAATGTAAAATTTCACATGATGTTTTTAATGTAAAATTTCACAATCTGCCTAGCATTTCACAGTGTGGTATGTACTGAAACCATAACAGTAATTGGGGGATTTGTCAGCTGGATCCAATTCAAATATTGTATGTTAGACTCTGTCCAAACATTGAAACTAAACAGTCTTGTAATATCTTACTTTTCTGGCTTTGCAAGAGCTGTGTTGTGCCCCAGACCAATACTTGATAAATGCACGTTCCACCATCATGGTACATGGGGCCTTCCTCCTGTACTCTGACTCTGTCTTACCGTATTTATCACAGTGATTTAGGTAATATTTAGCCAGTGTTCTTCAGTTTCTTGCTTTTCTGAGAAGGCAATTAATGTATTTATTATAGGATTCACAATGGGATAAAATTAGGCTTTCTCCCTTATAGCTTACCCTGTGATCTAAACCTGTGTGTGAACTAGATTTTATCTTTCTTATATTTTCTTTACTCAGGAATTGTTTGGGTGAAAGTTTAAAGGTTGTGGAAAGGTGTAAGTTTTAGAAAGAGTAGATTCACTGGAAGTAGTCATAAAAAAAATGCATCACAAAGTGAAGAGAGATGTGACCTTCAGGTTAACTAATTAAATTCTCCTCCTAATCCACTCTTCTCTAGTGCCATTCTCCCTGCCATGTAATTAACAAAGATTCACTGATGAGAGCCAGGATTAAGAGCTGGCCAAGCAGCTGTCTCTGACTGCCTGACCTGTGTAGATATATTCATTTATTCTTTCACTCACTCATTCAAGTATTTACTACAGCGCTTACTGTAAGCCAGTCAGTGCTCGTGCATTGGGGATATAGTGGCTAGTAGCTTGCTCTTTGGTCATACTGGAGTGTTTTTTGTGCCCCACCTTTTGTTCTTTGAATTAGTGGGAGGAATACCAAACACATCTCAATGAAGGGGCATTCATCTACTTGTGCACATGGAAAGTTCTGAACTCCACAGGCTAGAGGACTGTAGGGAAGGCTGATCAGGGAGATTAGAAAACCTAGGAGACAAAATTCTCATTCCATTAACAGTGCTCAATTTCAAAAGTACTTTGTTGATAGTTTAAAATTTCTGAGAATGTTTAATATGCTATTATTTCATTCCTAACCTCCCTCCCCTCTCCCAGGCCATTGTTGGACTGATGGTGTGTTTTGTAGTTAAAGATGTCTCAGAATTGAGGGTGTGAGCTCTACAGGCTGGAGCTTCTTATCACAACCACAAAATGATTGGTATAGAGCTCTGAGACTGTATTCAAAACCCATCTTCATTCCTCCTGTAATTTCTACTTTGAAAAATAGAACGGGGAATATTTCTATAGGATTAGTATTAAGGCATTTTTATGTCTTAGGAAGTATGTTTTATACTGCTTACTGTGGGAAACTCATAAACTGTAGAAAAGTATAAGCAAGAAAGTAAAATCAGACTTCTTCAACTCATAGTCAATGTATTATTTGTATTTGAGTTAATAACTCTAGTCTGCCTTTCTCCCTTCCCCTTTTCTCTTTCTCTTCTTTCTCTCTGTCCTTCCTTCCCACCTATCTCTAAATCTATCAATATTTCAATCTTTATAGATTTTTCCCACAACTGTCTAATTTTACTGTATTTATGCCTATATTTTACTCTGCTGTTAATATCATGTAGAAAATATTTTCCCATACTTTTAAGTATTGTCAAAAACATTTTCAATTCAATTGTATAATAGGGCACAATTTAATTAATGGATCTATCTTTAGGTGATCAAGCTGGTGACTGGTTTTGTGGGTTTTGATGGGGTCTTTTGGTAATCATAAATAATTCCATAAGATTATCTATGGGCACAAAGTTTTCTGTTACTTAGTATCAAGATGTATTATGAACTTATTAATTATTGCTATTCTCTATATAAAATCAATTTTAAGCAAATGAAATGCAGTGCAAAAGTTAAAATTCATTACTGTAACTTTTTTTCTCATTGATCACAGGGACAAAGGCCAGGATGGATAAACAAGTATGGTATTTGAGAATTTCCAAGCTGGCTTTGGCCATGGCAATTATCCGCTCAAAACCTGCAGACAGAAGCAGCAGAGAATACACACAGCACCTTGCAAAGGTGGTGTCCGGGCAGGAGTCAAAATGGAGAGAAAAAATTGAAACCTTAGAAGCTGAAGTTCTACAATTACGTCAAAAACTACTTCTGAGCAGAATTTGTTCTGGAGCATTTAAGAGTGGTCAGTATGTGAAAATGCCTTTTGGTAATACATCCATGTGTTATATTTCAGCTTCATGGTTACTTAGAGATTTTTTAGTTTCCTAAAACTAAACTACTTCTTGCCCTATAAAGTTTTTTTACTTCTAGCCATCTAATAAAAGTTTATGTTACTTCCTAATGAATGGAGTTATATTAGACAGTGGGATGAACTTAGAGAGTGAAAATAGATATGAAGGCAATAATGTTTTAAGTTTACTGATAAATTAAATTTAAAATCACATTGTTCAACCATATTGCTATATGTATATTTTATGTAGCTTTCATATTAAATACTCATCTAGCAATCATATATCAACAACCAGCTTTGGACAAGGCATGCAGTGGGTGGTGAGGACCCGAAAACATAAGAAGAGCTGCTGTCCTTGCCATTAGGTTCCTACTATTCTAGCAGGGAAAACAGACTTATAAATAATTAACTCAGTTGTGATTACTAATGAAGTACAGAGGGGAAAGCTGTCCATTCTGTGTAGTTTCTAGAAAGGCATCTTGGGTCTGGCCACTAGTCAGTGGGATGGTCCCACAGTACACACCGAGAGGCAGGGGCACAAGCAAAAGCACAGCCGTGGAAGATGTATGTCCTGTTGAGGACACTGCCAGCATTATATTTCAGAGTGCCTAGAACACTGTAAGGTAGAGATGCAATGGGGATGGGGAAGAAGAGATGTGAATTGAGACCAGGTTCAGAAGGGCCTTGAGTGCCAGCCTAAGGACTCTTACTGTATTTTCTATCAGTGAGTTGAGCATACAATTTATAGTCTCTGTAGGACCCTTTGATGCAGAGGATTGACTCTCATATTGGGATTGGAAAACATAATTCAAATGATTATGAAAAATCAATCAAGTAAAATAGATCATGTTACTCCTCTGTGGAAAACCCTCCCCTGGATTCCAGTTCTGCTTCACATTAGATACAGACTGTGATCAGTGTCCATGACACTGCAGATGATTTTCTTTTACTCACCTCAACCACCTTGTCTCATACAACTACCCCCTTGTAAACTCGGTTCCAGCACCATGGGCCTCCTTACAGCCCTTGAAGGCCCTTCTTGCCTTGGACCTTTGTTATGTTCTTCTCTTTGACTCTCTTAGTGACTGGCCTCTTCCCTTTCTACAGGTCTTATTCTAAATGACACCTCCTCAGTGTAGGCTCCACATACATAGCACCCCCCACTAGTTATTCTTTAATCCAAAACCCCCCATGGGCTATTTATTTACTTAGTTGCTGCCTAATCTCCTGAACTAGAGCCTAGGTTCAGGGAGGAGTATAGGTCTTTGATTTGCTAAGCACTGTCTACTAAATGCCACCCCAAAGCCTGACACACAGAAGGTGCTCAATAAATACTATCAAATGGAAGTGGAGCATAGAGGCTGTTTGTTTGATAGTGATGATTTGGAGGCAAGGAGTCAAGTTTTAAAAGTATTTACTAAAGCCAATGTGAAGAGTGATGAGTTGTGTAAGATCTATGTTAGTGAGAACTAAAAGGAGGTCAGAGAAGTTTGGATGATTTCAGAGTACACACTTCAGGCATTTGTGAATTATTTCAGAGAGTGCTGAAGGGAGACAGAGGCATTTAGGACAATTGAGGTTTCCAATCCTGGTCATTGAATTGGTTGTGATGCTTTGAATCCAGATAGCAAATGCAGAAATAAGCTTATAGGATAAAAGGTTGTGTCCAGATTTGTTTGAATATAGTCTAATCCCTAAATATACAGGGATTACCTGGAAGGATGGTGGAAGTATGGTCCTAAAATTCAAAGGTGATGAGCAGCCTGGAAATGGAGACACAAACCTAAGAGTCATTGACATTTAAGTAAGAGTTAGAGTTAGAGTTGTAGTTGAGATTCAGGGAGAATAGAGCGGAGGGGTGGGGGTATTGTGGGTTCTAACATTCCAGGGTTGGCAGAGGAAAAGGGCTGTGGGAAAACATGTGACTGTGAAATTAGGAGCCTGCAGGTGTGGTGATAGAGGACTCACTGCCTTCAGTTTAGGGATTATCAGGAAAGCTCACTCACCCAATACCCAGATGTTACAAAAATCTCATTATTGTGCAAGTAAAAATAGTGTTCTATGATTTATAGCCACATTTTATACTCTCTAGAGTCTTTCTAGGTAATGGTATCCAATGAATGGCAACCAATCAGTTTTCTTAATTGTTTTCTGTAAGGTTATTTGATTGAAATAATATATAAACATTTCCAGTAATCTTGAAGTGCAAATAGCATAAACATCTGTGATATCAAAACGGTTGTTTACCAAGAAGGCTCTATTTAAAACCCTGATACAGTGGTACGTATTTCTTGTTTGGGATAAGAGTGTGTCTAACAGGGAGAACCTCGGTGACAACTTGTTTTTACACTGAACACTGTCACTTACAGTGCCTGTGAGAGAAATTTTCAAATATCATATAATTAAAATCAGTTTTACTCGCAGCAGGAGTTTCAGGTAAAGCGTTTCATTGCATATGTTTGGAAGTAGTCTGTCTTCATCTGCTAGCTTAAACTTGAAAAATGAGGAATAAATGGAAAGATTCAGATAAATAGACTCACTCTTAAAGGGGAAAGGAAAAAAAACTTAAGGGGGATATTAGATTGACAGGAAAATGAAGGAGGAACACAGCTGTTATTTAAAGATATATCACTTGAAAGGCTGACTTGCCTTGATCTAAGAAAACTCCATACCTGAAAATTAAAACTATATTATAGATGTATTTATATTATTAAATATTTCTTTCTGGAATTATAAGGGTTGCTTCACATATGCAACTATTCTCAAGTGATTGGAGACAGCAGGCCCTAGTGAATTTTGAATGGAATGCTTTTTGACAGAACGAGAGGCTGGGGAACTTAATTTATAGCATCAACTACCCATTGAAGCACTGAGCAACCCAGAATTAAATAAAGCAGAGCTGAAATGTCAAAGTAAACAAATAAGAAAGTGTGATATAATTTTTTAAGTATTTTAGGAAGCCACCTATTTATTATAACTTATTTTTTATAGTTTCTTAGAGAGAAATATACTTCTTTATAATTCTTAAGGGGCTAGACTATACAGAGAAGGGATAAATAGAACTTGCTTAAAATTATGCCACATTTTCATTTTACTTAAATGCTCCTTACTAGTAGAAGGAAGGGAGGAGGGAGGGAGGGAGGGAGGTGAGGAGGGAGGAGACAGGACGGAGGAAAGGATGGAGGGAAGGACAGAATGAGGGAAGGTCGAGGAAGCCCACATATCCAGTGACATTTCTCAAAAGCCTTGCAGTGATTCATGGCAGACACAGTGGCCTACTCAATATCCAGCTTTCTTCTTCCTTACTAAAGCATTCCAATTTTCTTTTGGCAGAAATGTGCTCATGTCTAGTGGGTTAATCCATGAATGCCTTAGACCTGTTTTGCTAATATTATTGTAAGGTTGGGCAGAGGCCAATAAAAGGTAAAAATGTCTCAGTCTTACGAGCTTTTGATAAAGATTTGCTTCTTTGTATAAGGAGACTGAGGTTGTGAAAGAGAGCTATTGCACATTTTTTTTTACTTCAGCCATCCTTTTTCCTGTATTAGGCACTGCCACATGAAGACCATTTTGCAACTGTGAGGCAGTATCGAAAAATTAATGTCAGCATGCTAAGGATAGTGAAGTTTTTCTCATCCTACTTCTCCATGTTGCTGAGCAGTCAGAGCAACTCTAGGTTTACTTTATTAAGATTTTTTAAAAAGATACACAGTGGTGCAAGCCATTGTCACCCATGTATTTTCTTCCTTATGTCCTAATTCATAGGTGGGAGAAAGGGTAGGGGCATGAATAAATTAGAGCAACACTAATTTTCCCCCCAAGAATCTTCTTGATCTACAGGGGAGAAAATGAGAGAGAAAAACTATGTTCTTTAATCTAGAGCAGTTTCTTTTTATTTTAAGATTTTATTTATTTTATTTTTAGAGAGAGGGGAAAGGAAGGAGAAAGAGAGGATGAGAAACATCAATGTGTGGTTGCCTCTTGCACACCCCATACTGGGGACCTGGCCCACAACCCAGGCACGTATTCTGACTGGGAATCGAACCTGCAATCCTCTGCTTCACAGGCCCACGCTCAATCCACTGAGCTATAACAGCCAGGCTAGAACAGTTTCTTAAAGATGGCTTCATGGTGTTAGCAAGGATTTCATCTAGGTCTAAGTAGGTGGGTGAGTAAGACTGAATGCATAGAGACAGGCCAGGACGGTGTTAGTGACTGTTCTTCAATGTTATCTAGGGATTGAAGGGGACACGGTGACAGGAACAGTGCCTTGTTAGTGGGATAAATGGCATAGAACTTCAACGAGCAGATTTAGGATTAAAATTTGTGTATGTGAAAGAGACAACGACAGAGAAGGGCAGGCAGGTAAGGGGAATCTGGAGGTTGCTATTATACTTACACAGTAACTTGGCAGTCACAGGGGGGAAGTAGATGGATGAAATATCAGGTATGTGCTCCCCCCCCCTACAATTTTATGTACTCAGTGTGTCTTTATACATGATAGGTTACTGGTGGAGTAACTGGCTGGAGTAAAGAGAAAGTAAGAGAACATCAAATTAAATTAATTCATTGCCTTACATGTTTATTTCCATAGTTCACTGAATACAGAGCATACACATAGAGTGCATGGAGGTGGTGTGCCGAGCAGTACATTTAATTTAGGGTGAAATTAGCTCTTCTAAGCATAGGGTCCTGTAAAACAGCTGATCCAACCAGATGGCTTTAGGAGCGTCCCTACCTTTCCAGCTGACAACACTTACGGTTGTTCACCCTCTCCCTAGTTGTCCCCTTTGGGTGCTTTATTACCCTGAAGACTGTATTCTCAGTGTTCTGTTTTCTGCTGTAGACCCTGCTTCTCAGCTTATGTAAGTCTGGATGTAAGAAAATATTTTTAGCCACACCGGTATGGACCCAGGGTCAGAACCGCAGCTGGACTTCCCATCTGCCCATGTGCACCTCATCAGACTCAACATGGACCTTGTCTTTCTCTCCCGATGGCTACTTTTCTGGTCCAGGCCACTCAGCCTCTGTCCCATCTCCTTGTTCTCACCTTGTCCTAGACCCTGTACTGAGGAGCATAGCAAATAACTGACTTCACAGTCACATTTGTGGAACTCCACATTCATATTGGGAGCATTCTCTGTTTTACAGATGCTGAAAGAACACAGGAAATAAATGCCTAAGCATTTTCTTCTTAGTTTCCACATAAGGCCTTGTAATACAAATTGTCAAATATAATGATGGAAATTTACTTAAAATTGCAGTTGATTTAAACCATACATGCATAATGTACATAAACATTCAAGGAGGTGCCCTTAATTTAATATTGGTTCTAAGGAAAGGCCCCCAAACAAAATTGAAACAGACTGACAGATGCAGAGAATAGACTGAGGGTTGCCATAGGGGAGAGGAGTTGGGGGGATGGGTGAGAAAGGCGAAGGAATTAAAAGGTAAGATTTGGCAGTCACAATATAGTCACAGGATATAAAGTACAGCATAAGGAATATAGTCAATAACATTATAGTAACTATGAATGGTGCCAGGTAGATACTTGAAATACTGGAAGAGGTCACTGTAATGTATGTGATTGCACCTGAAACTACTACAGAAGAATATTAAACATCAATTGTAATTGAAACTAAATTTTTAAAAGGCTGCAAAAAATTTAAAGTACATAGATAATTATACATTAGACATGTTTTACTAATTATATAAAATTGAATTAATCTTTTGAAATTAGATTATTCAAAATATAAATAAAGTTAAGGTTTAAAAATTCAGAATAAGCTTTAGTATCACAAGGCAATGATTTAGAAACATAAACATGTTAGTTATTATAACAAAGCTGACTCTGGTAGTAATGGTGTGTGGAGCTAGGGAATAAGAAGGGCCAGATAAGTCCTGGAGTAGGTACCAGGCCTGAAGGAATCCAGGAGCCTTAGAGTCTGGGCTTAGGTGAGAGTAGCCAAGCATCCTGTAGTATGCAGTGTTCCAGATGGAAATTATCAGTCCACCCACCCAAATCTCTTCCCTGGACTGGGCCTTCAGTCCCATTGCGTGACACAGCCATCTGCCTTGTCTAGGCTGGCTTCCAGGAAAGTATGTATCTTGAATGCTCAGGTAATCCCCTAAATAAGTTAACTGTGCTTTCCGTGTATCTCTGGATTCTGTTTCTCTCCATTCTGTTTATCCCTTTTCCCCTCTTTCCCTGCATCCATCCTTACTTTCCTCCTTCCTGCCTAATAAGCAACAATATATGCCATGGTAGAGGACTGTGAATATGTCATATTTTCTGGTACAAGCTGTGCAGTTGTGAGACAGCTCTCCTGCCATTTTTGCAGGGAAAACATCCTTTTTCTTATACCTATGTCAAGTAATTTAAAGGACATCTTGTAAGGAAATTTTTGGATAGGGAATGCAGTATGTTGTATATTAGAAATCAGTAGAAAACCTTAAATTCTAATTAAACTATATTATTATACCAATCCTTAAGGTGTATATAAAGTGACATAGCTAAAAAGAAATACATTGCTATAAATGAATGCTAGCATGTTACACAATAAGACAAAACACATTTATTCATAAATACAGTTTTTCATCATGCATTTGTAACTGTGAACACACATACTTGCATTATATTCTGGGTTGCACTGAGGGCTAAACTAGTTAACCTTGATGTAAAATGAATTTGAATGAATTCCTAAAGGGAACTTGGAGACAAAGCACATATCTCAGTAACAGTGGTACCAAACCAGCAGTGCTGGCCAGTGTGTATGTGCGGGACCCACATCCGATCTGCTGTTTGTGTGGTACCATTCATTACAAGGAAGGGAATTATACCTTTATACTGCGGGAAAAGGGTGATATTTGCAGTTGAATCTCCTGTTTTAGAAACATGATTTATGTGAATTTTAAAATTTAAATTGCTTGTTAGCATTTCTTAGAGTTAGTGTGGAAATTAAATGCATTGGAGTGTGACTCCACTGTGGGATATGTGGGCTGTGCAACAGTGAGATACTCTGGGCCAGTGAGTACTCTGTTGTGCACAATATCAGTTACTCTATGGTAAGCATGTGATAGTTTTCCTTGTTTTTGGTCTCTCCCATTTCTTTTAGAGTCAGAGAGAAATATTGCCGATGTCTTTAATATGTTCCAACTGTGTCTGTCTAGTTTGTGCTTTGGAATAAACAAGAAAAAGATTGCCTCCAGAGAAAGCTAGTTCTTACTCTTTCAAAATCCTAGTTTTCAAAATTAATCATTACTCTTTTACTTAATAAGTCACGTGAAGAACAAAGTCTGAGTTGCCCTGTGCCTTCCCTTGGTGTTTGATTCAGTGAGATCTTACACACAGTAGTTTTTTAAGGGTATTTCTCAGCTTGATATTTAAATTATAGTCTCTGATTAGGCTTGGAAGTATTTGTAGTATAAATAATTTCCATGACCTAAAGTGGGATTTTCTATATAAAATCTAATACATATAAACACATTAACACCTTACATCTATTTGATACAATCACTTGGTGAAAAGAAATAACTGGTTAAAATGTAAAGAATGTCTTTGATCCTTTTATGTACTTTTTATTGTAATAGGAGTTTTTAATAAAATTATCAGTAAAGCAGAACATTGCAGAATATAGACATCTTTATTCCCTTCCATTGTTATTCTAATAACAAATACCTTTCCTGCTGGAATATAGTATAATTTGTTCATTCTTTCTGTAAAATAATATTTTTGATAGAATGACCTATTCTTTGGCCCAGTTCATACAAATTAGATGGCACTTTTCATATTTTAATACATAATTTTGCTAATACTTATGCCTTTAGTAGCTCTGAAGTTATATCTACCTGTGCATTTAGTAAAGTATTTATCCTCATCTGATTATTTTTTATCCTGTGAACTACAAGGCATCTCATCGTGTCTAATTTCCAAGCAGGAGTCAATCCAAAGTAGGTCAAGTCTGTGTTGGTAGGCTGCATTGTGTGGCTGTGTGGCTCTCTGATACCTGATGGGGCGAGAGATGCAGCAGGATCTGGACCCAGAGAACAGTGTGTCTCAGTGATCTGTACTGTCCTAGTCCCTGAAACTTCCCTTTAAAGAAGAGTGCCTTGCTGTGCACAGGCGTTTGGGGTGGTGAACACAATGATGACAAATTTAACTGTTCACTGCCTTTTTAACGGCAAATGCTGTTAAATGTGAATCTAGGCCTTTTGCACCTGTATGAAAAAGAGAAGTATCATTAAACAGATTTACAACTTAAAATTGTTAAATGTATTTTTATTTTTAAATGACTTTGTGAAAGGCATTGACTCTGTAGTGTTGGTAGGCGCAAGGCTAGAGTTCCAGGCAGTGGCCCTGAACTCTGCCTGTGCATTAGAACTACCTGGGAGCTGTTAAAAGTCCTAATGCCTGAGTTGTACCCCAACCTAATTCTGTCAAGAAATTCAGGAGGGTGGGCCAAGGTATCGGTATTTTTTCACAATCACTAGGTAATTTTAAAGTACAACTAGGATTGAGAAACACTGGTTTAAGGTAGACTTTTATTTCCTGTGTCCAACCCAAATGCCCTTACTGGCAGTTTTCATTATTAATCCCACCTAGTTTTAATCTTTTATTTTATTGGAGTATTTAGTATGCTGTAGTAATTTATTAGAAATAGTAGAATACACTGATATTGGCCCTTTTGTGGGGTACCTCTGAGTGTAGATTTGGTCTGCACTAACTCACTTTAGTTGTGAGACTTGGGACCATGGGTGACGCTGGTGAGAGGGGAGGGCTGCTCCCATGCCTGTGCATTGGATGTGCTGGCGGCATGGCAGGGTTGGAGCTGGGCCTTTGGTGGGGCTCCCAAGCTCTTTTGTGTCAATAGTGAACAACTATAAAATGGAACAGGCATTTTTACCAACCTCCTTTTTTATTCTGTAAGGGTAAATAATAATAGTAGGCAGCTTCTTCCCGCCTCTGAAAGCAAGGCATTCTCATTTTTAAAATCAGGAAATATTTGTATTTCTGCTCTTCCTTCAGTTTTATTTGTTTACTATAGTATATAGTTTATTGAACAATTTGTGGAATGCTTCTCAAATCATCTTTTTATATTATTGTTATTCTATTCGTGGTCTTTGGGTTATCCAGCAGCCTATGATGAATGAACATGTTTCTTTGGAAAGGAGCAAATATCATTCCTTCCTTTCATTTATATATTGCAGATGATTTCCCATATTTCTTGGCTATGAAATCTTATAAACATTACTTTGGGATATTACTTAAAAATCCTGTATCATTTGATGCAGAGACATTTTCTGTTGCATAGTTCAAAAGTAAATATTTAATTAAGAGGGTACTTAACATATATATGCACACTAATGGTACTTTAGTTAAAATTAAACTAAAACCATGGTGGCAGCATGATTTTTATTCATGGATTCTGATTTTAATTCTGTTAACAACTCTATCAATAATTCTCAGCTATTAAAATTACTTTGTATATTAGCTTTTATACAGTTCTGTAGTAAATGCTTTTCCCCCCTACCTAAAATTTCCTATATTTACTAGAAAGTGGTAGATACTCAGATTTTATTCCATGAATATTATGAATCTGTATGTTTACCAGAATGCATCTCAGACATAAATAGACGTGATGTGATTGTAACATCCATTCTGATAACATGTTTGAGTAAGGAAAAGGACAACGCTTGGAGCACCATGCTCAATGTAAAACCTTTTTACACACTGATGGATGGTCATCATCAAGATCTAAGACCCAGTAGATATTCAATGATTAATTTAAGAATAAACATGCATAAATATATGAAGAAAGATCCAAGAAAGGAAGAAGAGGTGTTATTAATTGGAGGAAGGGTTGCTGAGGACATATTCTGACATACAGTGGTTATTGGAAAGAGTATGGATTTTGGAGTTAGATGATTCTGGGTTGAATCTCAGATCTACCAATATTTGCTAAGTTATTTAGATAAGTCATTTACCGCCCATGAAAATCACTTTTCTCTGTAAAATGAGGATGAAGAGAAAGAGGATAATAACAGGCCATGATGAAGTTTAATGGTGAATGTTTGGCACCCAGCTCCTTGACTCATAGACTTAAAAAAAAAAAATGCTAGTTTCCTTCCTCCTTGGCCTTGATACTCTGATGGGAATTGTCATTGATTCCTTAATATCAGAAGAATCTAGTTTACTTTTTTCGTCTGTTTGTTTTTGGGTTTTTCTGACTGAGAATTTTGTTGTTTAGTTGTATCTTGTGAAGTCCTGGATCTAGCTGTTTGAGCAAAGTATACAAGTGGGAAAGGAAAGAACAAAGTTTTAAGGGTGTTTTTCTTTCCAGTAGTAAAACTGAACAATTGGCCATTGCCACATTCTCAGTTCTAGTCCAATAGCAGAAGTAGAAGGTCCTCCATGTATTGTAGGCCTGGCCATCTGAGTAATAATTCAGCTGTTATAGTGTTTAATTATTTTGGGAGCTACATTAATGGAACTTGATTTTCATTCTTTCCTCTTCTGTATTATAAAAAGTTCTAATCTGAGTTCTATTCTGCTCTGATTTCTCAGTTATGTAATTTAGTGTTCTTTTCCTTCCACAAAAGCCCTATGATTTCCTCTCTCTTGTATAAAAATATCATTTCTCCTGTTTCAGGAATCCCCTGTGGATCACATGCTGCCCTTTTTGCCTCTGCAGCTTTTCCTCACAGTTAAGGTCACGCTTTAAACAGTGGATAGCTTTCTGTTGTTTAGGGACAGGTTACATTCAAGCCTCTCCCCATTGTGAATACAGACTTTTCTTTTCAGACCTGTGTCCTCACTCTCTACACACCTCCACATCCCCGGTGTTCAACCTGCACCTTCTCTGAGTCATTGCCTGTGTCCCTTGCCTCCTGTTCATGCTCTTTCCTGGTATAGAAGGCCTCTAAAGAAAGCTTTATGATCGCTCGGCACTCATACTACATGAAATCTTTCTCACTTTTCCCAGTTTGAACTAATTCCTTTGTATTCTTAGAGCATGTCACCTGCCCTATGTTTGACAAGCCTTTTGACCTATAATAGAGTTAGTTATTAGCTTGTCTTTTCCTTAGTTCTTTGATGGTAGGAGGCCATATCTTATCATTTAAGTCCTTTTAGCCCTTATTTTGGTGCCTTTACAAATTGCAGCATTGTGTATAGTATAAGTCTATAAAATCATCTATTCGGGCAAAGCAGAATATATTTTCTTTGGCTTATTTTCTCTCTGAAAAATGTGTGCTAATTTCATTTTTTTAATGGTAAGAGATTATGCTGCTTTTTTGGTCAAGTTTATTTAATTTCCTAGACCACTGATTTTTACAATGATTGATGGATGAATCAGCCGTACAACTGGAGCAATGCTGTACTGCTTTATACTTTGGCCTTGAAGTTATGGAAACCAGAACCCCTGAGAAAGGACTTCATTTTCAGTAAAATAACAATAGTAAAATCAGTGGTAATGAGTTCTGTTTGGTTAGCAGTAAGATGTTTGCAGAAAACTGACTTTGAGTTCTCCTTTTTACTACTCACAAGAATACCTGTATATTTTAATCATAATTCACATGTAATAATTGATTATTGAGCTGTCTCTGGCTACACTTCTTTTTTGGAATGAAGGATATTTTTACTTTGTCTCCTATGCTAGAGAACAGACTCTACAGAATTAAGTATATGACTTTTGGCCATAGTCAAATTTTAGAGTTGTCATTGAGGCTTTATTGGCAGATAACTATAATTTAACAACAACAAAAAAAGAATGTTAGCTATGGAAATGCATATGTCTCCAGGCTGTGACATGTGAATCATTCTTGGTTTTCATAGCAAGTCTATAATTAGTTCATATACTTTTGGCATCTGATGAGCTATTATGTCATTCTTCAAATGTTTTATTCCAGGGTGAGATGAAAGGCATCTAATTCCTAGATTCGAAATTGGCCAATTACAAAGATAACATCTTTCTGCCGTGTCCTCACGTGGTAGAAGGGTGAGAGCTCTCGGGGCCTTCGGACTGATGGCACTGACCCCATTCCGGAGATTCCACCGTCATCCTCTAATCACCTCCCAAAGGCCTTACCTCTTAATGTCAGTACCTTGGGGGTTAGGATGTTAATATATTAATTTTAGGGGGACATAAACATTCAGACTGTAGCAGTCAGCAAAAATGAAGACAGAAAAAGTAATTAAGATTTTTGCATAATCACATAAACCAAGTGAAGAGAATATTTAGTGAGTGAGGAAATGCATGAGATGAGAGGTCAAGCAATGTGGAAACTGGGAACTGTCTATTAAATGAAGTGACCAGGAGTTCATTCCTCAATTGGCAACTTTGCTGAGAGCAGCAGAATGTATATAGACAACCCATACACATATAATAGGCAATAAATTTCATGACTATCAATGGAAAGGTAACTGTGGGTATGTTTAGGAATCATTCAAGGGAAGAGATCGCATGTGAGAGAGCTTAGAATGACACACTGAACTTCAGTAATCAGGAGTGTGCTGAACCCATGAAAGGAAGCATATTCTGAAGTTTGAGTGTGGTATGTGATCCCAGGAGATAGGATTGCTTTTATGAAGTTATTGCAAAAATGAGGAGACATTAAAAGGTATAGAGGAAGACTGTTGTTAATCCAGCAACAGTGCATTGCATGCAAGAGAGGGGAAGACACTGAAGGCAGGAAAGCACCGTAGGAGAAGATGGTAGTGTTCTAAGCAGGAAATGAAAAGATCATGGACTGGGATCCTGGCAGGGGAATGAAAAGGTTCCAGAGGTACATTTTGAAACAAACAGAAATAATGCAGCTTATTGAATAACTGACTATATTTAGGGAATTCAAAATATTGAAAATTGACAGTTTGATGAAATAATTTTTTATTTAGCAGTGGTAACAGTGATGCATTTCTATGCTATTTATTGGCCTGGTTGATTATGAGGTCAAAGTATTTTGCATTTTAGAAGGGAAAAGGAACTTATATTTAACAAACTAATATTGTATAATTCTGTTTGGGCAACTACAAAATCCATTGCCTGACTCCTCTCAGAGTGACATCTCCATGTGAAAAGAAGCAGTGATTTCTGAGCCCAATAGGGTCAGTGAGGGTCCTGGAGCAGAGTGCCTTCACCTGAGTCAACAGAATTTATGAGGACTCCCGGCACTGTGAGGAGATTATGGGTAAACTCATCAAGGCTCAGAAAGGCACTAGAAAAATGACTCGTGTGTCTTATGGTTCATATTATAATACTTGGAAGACACATTATTTTTAGTCACTGGGACTGAGATTAAAAGGGGATTTATGAATGTTCTGTGTATCCTAGGACTACATGATTATTTCCTTGTAGAGGCCTAAGTTATCAATATTTGAAGATATATGTTTAGCAGTTGCCTGGGAACAGAATGAACTGTTACTAATTCTGAAATTAATAAGAAGTGGGCATTGGAAGATAGTAATGCCCACCATGGGCATAAATAAAATCACATTTAGTATGACTAAAAAATTAACTTTGCCTGAGTTTTATGGGTTTTTTCCTGTGTTTCATAGAAAGCAATTTCCTTATTATCTCTGATTATCAGTAAGGTTTTAGAAAAAAATGATTCTAGTCTTGCACAGTAATTTTTTGATTCGTTTTTCCTCACTCAAGTATATGTTTATTGAGTTGAGGGGGGCATGGAGAGAAGGAGAGAAACATTGATGTCAGAAACATCAGTTGATTGGCTCCCATATATATGCACCCTGAGTGGGCATCAAACTTGTAACCTAGGTATGTGCCTTGACCAGGTATCAAACCCACAACCTGTTTTTAGTATTTGGGGTGACACTCCAGCCAACTGAGCCACCCATCCAGGGCAATTTTGGGGTATTTTTTAAACAAAGCCTAGATTCCATGGCCTGATGTCAGGTTTAAATAATGAATAGGTAGATAAAATCTTGAAACCAGACTCATAACCATAAGCCTTCTATAAGACAGGCTTTAAAAAATGTTCTAGTCAGAGGAAGTCCTCATTCCTAGAAATGCAGTTGATCTTGGGACATTCCTGTAGTAGTGTTCTGATTTACATCTCTATATTTTTATCTGAACATATGTATATCAGTTAGAACAAATATGTACCTGGCTGTATGTCAGGCAGTTCAGTGGCTACATACAAATCAAGCCTGCAGTTGTAGATTTACAACTTGCAAGGTGCCTAATGAGATGGACATAAGTTAGAGAGTGGAATTGAAAGGTGGAAAAATTAGGTGAATTCAAATGAGAGACTTCTTGTTCAGGTATGATATTGTAAACATATAGTTTAGGCAGAGGATTACCTGTATCTGAAAATTAGTTTAAAAAATTCCTATATCTTTTTTAAAGATCTTCTAAAATAGCCCAAATAATCACTAAGTACTTAAATATATGATACTTGCTCAGTACTGTTCTTGACTTTAAAGGTTGGAAAAGAAGAAAAAGGCTACTTGCTGCTTATTATGACTCTTTGGTCTGATTAGAGAGGCAAGATCTGAGGTAGACACATGTGAAAATACTATATATGCTCTAGAAGTTTTGGTTTTGGTTATATTTATTCATGGTTAATTGATTCATTTCTTCAACAAAAACGGTGACTTCTGGAGGTCCTATGGTCAAAGATAGAAGAAATAGAATTTATATTCTAATGTAGGAGACATATAATAATACATAAATCAGTAAGCAAGAAAAATTTTGAGAGTGTGAAAAGCTGTGAAGAAAATAAATGAGGTGGAAGTGATGGAGTGCCTGGGCATAGGGCAGGGCTGCTAATTTAGACAGGGTGGTCAGGGGGCCCTTAGTGGGAAGGAGTTGGTGTAGACCCCTGCAGGGACAGAGTCATCTGAGTGGCCCTGAGGCAGGAACTGGCCAGTGGCTACCCAGCAGAACAAGTAAGGAATAGAGGGCAGGAGATGAGGCCAGATGGAGGACAAGACCCAGATTATATAAGTTTGTTCAGTGGGACTCCTTTGGTGAGCATTAAGCAGGAGTTTTAAACTTCTTACTCCGGCTGCTGCATGGAGAATGCAAGTGGGAGTAGGAACAGGACTGCTGGGTAGGCGTCCCAGGCTGTGGTCGGCAAGAGAAGTGTTCTGGCCAAGGACAAGGCAGGAAGGACGCAGCTAGAATATGTAAAGCTATAGTTCTGCAGAATAGAAAGTAAACTGGCAAAGGTGAACCCTGAAATGGAAGAGGGAATCCAGCTGAACTTGAAAATATTAAACATGAATTAAACATGAATGCATAGAGAGGAAACAGAAAGACATTTCTGAGAGGTTTGAAGGTGAAAGTAGGTATGGCAGGAATGGGACACAGCCCAGTTCCTGGCTACCCAAAGAAAGCAGCATAGATATAAATTAATCTAAGGTAGTGGTTCTCACACTAGAATCACCTGGAAAACTTTAACAAATATTGATGTTTGCCGCCCCTCCTCCACTCCGAGATTCCGATGTACTTAGCATGGGCTCTGGTCTGTTACCAGAGTTTTAAAAAGTTCCCAGAGTCACTGTAATGTGCAAGAAAGATCAAAAACCACCAGTATAAGATCTTTTCATGTATGTTCTTATAAACTAGGAGATATTGAGCCCAGAAAGAAACAAGTGACGTGGTAGTAGAGAAAAGCATTGTTTTTGAGACTTGCTCAATTATGAGACTCCCCTGAGATTTTTTTTTAGAATACAAGTTCCTGGAGCCTTCCCTTGGAAATACTGCTTACCCGTGCCTAGGGATCCTTAATTTTTGTTTGTTCCACCTATGGTGATGTGTAGATGGGGGAAACATTTCACTGGATGAAAGACCTCAGTGCTTCTGATTCTTGATAAAGAAACTCAGAGGACACATTGGTAGGAATGAATGTCAACGTCAGTTGTCTTAATGGGGGATGGCTAGGGGGCCAGTGTAGCTTAGAACAGCAGCATAGATGTGAGCAATTGGAACCCTGGGGTTAAAAGGTGAAATCAAAGTAGAGGATTTATCAAGGAGAGGATGGAGATCTGTGGAATCTCAGCAGGAAAGTAATTGGGGCTAGACTGTAGGAAGCTATGTGGTTTGGCATTCACAGTATTAGGAGGCCAGTGTATGTGGTGTATTGCTGATTTCAGGAATTACCAGTTCCACATGGTGGTGTTCATAACATCCATACGCTGATGGATGGCAGTTACGGAGGTGGATTCATTGGTTCCCTTGGCAGAGCGTTGTGTTTTCAAGAGTTTAGTGTTATTCTGTAGGGCTATGATTTTAGCATCACAGTGTAAGAGTCTACTGTCTCTGATACTGTTTGTGAGGAAATGAAATTAGGACTATGCTTTTTACCTACGATGCAAGTCTTTGCCCCCTAAATGACAGAATCCAAAGAATGATTGCTTCTTCTTGTCAGCTCCTAATTTTTTCTTAATAATTCTTCCCTTAGAGAAATTCTTCAGTTCATATATTCACCCCCTTTTTAGTCAGCAGCTATTAGCTACAAATGGTGTGTAGAACACAAAGAAAGAGAAGATGTAAGCACTGCCCCTGGGATCACACAATCACTTCTTAGAGCCATTGAGACCCCAGGGTCCAGAGAAAGAAACTGTTCAGAGGAGAAACAGGGTGATTGTTTTGCTTTAGAGAACAGAATTTTTGACAGTTTTTTTGGAGGAAGTTGCTGACCTTGAAGGATGGGTAGGATTTAGAAAGTTATGGATACTAGGATATTTCAGGCAAGAGGGAACAGTGTGAAGTACAGACACAGGAATCTACTGGCAAGTGGTTTAACTTGACTGTGGCATATAGAGCATTAAGTAGTGTTCTGGAAAATAAGATGAAAAACTAGGTTGAAGCTTATTAAGAAGAGGTGTGACAGCCAGTGGAAAACATGCTTTATTCTGCAGGCAGCAAGGAGCTTTTGGAGATTTTCCAGCATAAAAATAGAAGGGAAATGAACATATATTGGTTGTGTGCTAGGCATGTGCTAGTCAGTATGCTTTCTGAAAGCGATTTCTTTAGGTGACCTGTGAATAGGTTATTTAGGCAGTTAATTGGCTAGTCATATTCAGAATTGTTTGGAAGAGGAAAGAGACTGCAGTTAAGAACATCATCGTCATAGCCCAGGTCTCACATGTAATTATTTTGGCATGGAATAAAAGAGGTGCTATAAAGTGGTTTTTATTTATTGAGTAAATATTTATTAAGCTCTTACTCATTATCCCAGGCTCTGGGATATGGCAGTAAACTAGGCAGTCCAAGACTGTCATGGAGTGAACATTCTTGTGCATGCGACAGACTATAGCAGCAGGAAAAGATCAGGCAGTGAAAAGTGATATTCAGAGAATTAAAACAGGAAGATGTGATGAGATTATTCTGGTGGCTTCTTTAGATTGGGCAGTCAGGGTTGGCCTCTCTGAAGAAGTGACATTTAAAGAGACACTTGAATGATAATAAGGAAGAAGCCTTGAGAAAGTCGGGGTTGGGGTGTAGAGAGCATCCCAGGCAGAGCGAACATTTAATACAAAGGCCCCCAAAATGAGAATAAATTTAGTAGGTCCAAGGAACAGAAGAATGAGGCAGGATTAATATTGCTTGTCAGTGCAATCTATATGGGGGTCAACAAAGAAGTCAAAGTTGATGCTTAGGTTTCAGATGTTCAAGGTGAAGGGCAGTAATACTGTTATTTGAAAATTGGACCATGTTTAAGTGAAGGGGTGATTCTTTTGGACATGTGAGGTTTAAAGTTCTGGGATCAAGTCATGTTGAGATACCTAGGAACTTAAGCTTGAGGGAGAAGGTAGGATTAGAGATAGAAATTTGAGAGTCGTCTGCTTAAAGGAATTCTTTGAGCCTGCAGGAAATGTGGGGACATCCAGGAAATAGATACACGAGAAGAAAGCAAAAAACACGATGATGAGGAAGGTTTAAGCTGGCAACCTAGTGGATGGCTTAGGGGAAAGAGATGGGGATAACTGAAAAGTTCAGAGTCTGAGCACCTGAAGGCAGGAGGAATTGTACGGTCATATAGTCCTGAACCAAGCTGACAAATACAAATACAAAAACAAATACACTATTTTGTTTTAGAAACCTCATGCAGTGAAGATAATTCAGCTAAGAGATATTATTCCATTAGTTTATAATTTCATGCATTTGACATTGCTCTCTCACTTGGTGTATTCAAAGTTAGAATTGTGATGCAATTTTCTAGAGTGGTATTAAACAAATCTTTAAAAACTTTTCTCAGCAGTTGTCAAATATGTTTTGTAACAGGCTAAAATACATCCTTCAGAAGACAGACAGTTGCTTTAAAGTGAAACACTCTTCAGATGAATTGTGTAGTACTTCAAAATTGCATTTCCCATTTGACCACCAGGTGGCATAAACATTACTTTTAAATTGTTCTGCTTATCAGTGCATGTAATTATCTTTAATGCTAAGAAATCATAGTTGGTAGTGGCAAATTATATATTTATATATGCCTGTGATGACAGATGACATTTCACTGAATAGAAGATATGCTATTTGATTTCATTTTTTGTATATATACACACATACAAATGTGTGTGTGTGTGTGTGTGTGTGTGTGTGTGTGTGTGTGTGTGTATAATCTCAAATATTTAGACCACCAACCATGTAGAAATTGGCATCAGACAAAAGAAGTACCCAGAGTACTAACTCTGTGTCTGCCCTTAAGAATTTCTCCATTCCAGTGGGGAGTTACTAATACATTCAAAGCAGGTTAGTGGATGCATTTATAGAAGTATGTATAAGGTACAAGATAACCCAGACAGAGTGCTCTGGGCTGAACAGGGAAGATTTCACAGAATTTGAAGCAGGGTTTGAAGAATCAGTCCATCCCTGGGCTACAGTATATGAACACACCAGATAGTAGGAACAGCGTGTGCAAATACATAGTTGTGTGAATAAGTATGGTGTGTTTTGGCAAACAGTAAGAATTTAATATTACTTTTATACAAATAAGAGTGATGATGGAGGCACTAGAAAAGTAGATAGGGGACACATCCTGAAAGGCTTTGTGGGTTAAGCAGAGGAGCTTGGAGGACTTTTATCTTTTAGTTAAGGGAAGATTTTGGAAGGTTTTAAGCATGGCAATCCTGTGATTAAAGTAGCATTTTAGCAGGGTGACTCTCAGGCCAGTTCAGAATAAGGCCTAGAAGATGACAATTAGGCATTGCAGTAATCAGAGCAAGAGATGGTGATGGTATGAACTAAAGTGGTGGAAAGAACTAGAGAAAGACAGATTGAGACATGTGTAATGATGTTTGATTTTATGTTTCAACTTGTCTGGACCATCTGTTGACCAGATGTTTGGTCATAAATTATTTTAGATGTGTCTGTAAGGGTATTTTTGGATAAGATTAAAGTTTGAATAGACCAAGTAAAGCAGATTGCTCTCCCTAATGGGGATGGACCTCATGCAAACAGTTGAACTCCCGAATAGAACAAAAAGGCTGAGCAAGAGGGAATTCCTTCTTTCTGACTGCCTTTGAGCTGGGACATTGGTCTTTTCCTGCCTTAAGAGCTTGACCCTGCTAGCCTTCAGACTGGAACTTACATTCTCAGAGCTCCTAGTTTCCCAGGCTTTATAGTTGGACAGGAACTATACCACTGGCTCTCCTAGGTCTCTAGCTTGCTGACTATAGATCTTGGGACATCTCAGTTTTTATAATCGCGTGAGCCGATTTCTTATAATAAATACCTGTGTGTGTGTGTGTGTGTGTGTGTGTGTGTGTATTCTGTTTCTCTGGAGAGTCCTAACACTTGTGTCAGAGGTAGAATCAGCATCACATGGCATCATGTCTTAGATGATAGAGAAAGCCAAGGATGATCCCTCATCCCAGGCCCGGTGACTGGAGTAGTCCTGCTATCAGCTGAGATAGACAACATGTAGGACAAACATGAACTGTTTGTTTATGTGTGCAGTGCATGAAGATTTGTTTAGTTTTTAAGCATAGCATGAAGTTTGTGGGACCTTTAGGATATACAGAAAAGGATGCTTTTTGAATAGTTGTTTCTGTAGGTTTAGTTTTATAAGTGAGTAGGGACTGCAGAAATGGATGACAAAAGTCAGCAAGAATTGATGTGGGTGTGAATATTAGCGGGGCCAGCAGGAACTAAATTTGCTGAGATTCAAAGATGGGCATTTTTAGGGCAGGTATGTGGGAGGAGGGCACTGGATCCACAATATTTAGTTGGGTATACTGAAGGTTCACTCTGAAGTGGAAGTGGGGTATACTGGAGATTCACTCTGAAGTGGAAGTGGGGTATACTGGAGATTCACTCTGAAGTGGAAGTGGGGTATACTGGAGACTCACTCTGAAGTGGAAGTAACTGAAAGAAAATGGAAGTATTAAGGGCTCATTAATCTGGAACTGAATGTCTATGGAATCCAATGTATAAGAGAACTATAGGATATTTTACAATCTATAATTTTATATTTTATTTCGTGTATTTTATATGTAATTTCACACTTCAGCATAATTTATATTCTCATGTCTATAATCATTTAATGGCAATAGGTAATACGGGGTGGGTCAGAAGGAGGCTTTACATGCAGGGGTATCCAGCCTTTTGGCATCTCTGGGACACAGTGGAAGAAGAGTTGTCTTGGGCTGCACATTTAAATACATTCTGACACACATGTAATCATGTGAATACATGTAATACATGTAATCACACACCAAAACAGTCTCCTAATGTTTTAAGTAAATTTACGATTTTGTGTTGGGCTGCATTCATAGCCATCCTGAGCCGCATTCAGCCCGTGGGCTGCAGTTTGGACAACCCTGGCAGTTTGAATATTTAATGTTGCTAGATTGTACTGGATTGGGATGTGTGTGTAGTTTATCTCTTTTAAATCTAATGAAAAACATATTAGGTAATATCCAGCAACTTGGAAAGAAGTTACCATCTTCGGTCCTTTCAGCCCACTAAGAAGTAAAAGAAGCAGCAGCATTTGACTTCTGCCTCATGTTAGTCCCTCCTGGAAAAACAGGAGTTGCAGAACATTGTGGTGGCATGGCTGTAATTTCTCTCTGGTATGATGCTTTGAGATTTAGGCTTAGAAAAGTCATCTAAGAAAATGAGTAGAAGAATCCGAACATAGTTTCTGAGACTTATTTAAAGAGACAGGGGTATGTAACTGTCCTTTTCCATGCTATATATTACTCAAATAAGATTGGGTACTTAAAAATCGTGTTTGTATGAATAAATACTTTATTAATGACTATTGTCAGATTATAACCTGTCAATATTCCATATAACTGAAAATGTTTAATTTTCTCTGGAAATCTTTTTGCTCCTATTTCTCTTTTCCATCATATAAGGATGTATACAATAGTAATACTTGCCCACTACTGTTTACTTTATTAGGCAGTGAGTGTTTTCTATTATGGAAGTGTTGGTTTCC
Organism: Tonatia bakeri; assembly: GCA_004024845.1. Lineage (NCBI taxonomy): Eukaryota > Metazoa > Chordata > Mammalia > Chiroptera > Phyllostomidae > Tonatia > Tonatia bakeri. Next base: position 63,167 of record PVIA01009020.1, read on the forward strand.
AATGTAAATGGTGTTTTCCGTTTTCAAAGTTTGCATCACTGAGAACTAATAGGAGAGGAAATAAATTGGTTATTGGTTAAAAGAGGTAGTTGATGCTGTAAAAATCATATTATTGGCTATTTGTTAGCAAGTATTCTGAAACATTTTAAATGAATTGTAATAACCATATTCTTTCTGTCTGTATCGTATGTTATCTTTCTTATCTATAAAATGGTTATGGTTTGGTATACGTTGCAAAGGAGTTGATCCTGAGTTATAATGAATATTTACAATGGAGAAGATGGGTCACAGCCAGGCTGCAAGTTGTAACACGAGGCATTTCTCCCAATAATGTATCTTCTACAGATAATACTGCTGTTCAGTGAGATGACCACAAAAATTGTAAGAGACAGGACTTCTACCATTCAGGAGCTCATGACAGCAAGTGAACAACATAGAAATAGATGAATACTATAACGGAAATGTACAGAAGCTGGTGAGGAAAGACACCGGCGTCTTTTCTGTGGTTAGAACATGATTGGACTTGGAACTGAAGAATTGGTTTCACTTGCTCACTGCATGGCTTTTGTCAGGCCTCTTAATCAAGTTGAGCCTGCATTTTGTTACTGGTAATAACATATCTTCCAGCGTTGTTGGGAACAACAATTGAATTATGTGATGAAACTACTTTGTAAAGTGAAATATGAACCTAAGATTCTTCTATTCAATTGATAGAGGGACTTGAATACTGTAAGCCATATTGTATAAAATCTCAGCGTGGAGTTTATGCATTCCTTTAGGGAACTGAGAGGAGATTCCTTTCTTTGTGGTTTTATACTATGACATCTCTACCATAATGCCCTCATCACTCTTTCCTGAGGGTCCAGAAACAGGGCAGCCAGGGACAGTGGTGGCTGGTTTTGTGTATTCCTCTCCCCAGAGCACATGAATGGTTCCCTTCAAATCTGTCCCCATCAGCACATGGAGGAGATGAGACGGTGTGGCTGCCACTTGCCAAAAGGCACACCAGTGAGGAGTAAAAAGCAGAAACTAGAAGGCAGCTTTTTGCTTCTCGATTTAATAGTTGGTAGAATTTTTTTTATAACCCTTCCTTAAAATCATCAACCATGAAATTCAGCTTACGAGTTCCGGCCAAGATGGAGGCATAGGCAGTCGCATTGTGCCTCCTCGTGCAACCAAAACTAAGGACAACAAAAATTGAGAAACAAGAAAACAACCAGAACAGAGGGAAAGGAACTGAATGGAAATCGGACTCCAGTACATCCAGACTGGTAAGGAGCGGCGGAGTCGGAGGCCTGCGGAGAGGAGTCAAGGGGGCCCAGCGGGAAGAAATGCTGGCTGGCAGGCGCGCAGAGCGCAGACGGCAGCGGACGACCGGTGGCGGACCCTGGGCTCGGGAGGCGACTAGCAGACCCAGTGAGGGGCTCAAGGCAGCTGGCTGTTCGCAGCCACACATTCATGAGCAAACTAAGTGAAAACGGGCAGCACCGCCGCTTTTTAAAGCTTAAGAGCCCCGTCTAGGAGCTGAGGCTGGGAGACTCTCTCAGCCTCACAGGGGACTTCTCGAGGAAGCCCACAGAGTCTGAGAAAGTGCACAAGCCCACCTGCCGGGAGCCAGCACCAGAAGGGCCCAATTTGCTTGTGGGAGGCAGTGGAGGGTACAGAAGTCCTAGAGAAAGTGGAACAGGCGCCATTGTTCCCTCTCAGACCCCGCCCCCACATACAATGTCACAACCCAGCGACTGGGGTGCCCCGCCCTGGTGAACACCTAAGGCTCCGCTGCCCTTACGAAACAGCCACAACCAAACCAAAGGAAAATAAAAAAGATGGCCCAAACAGATTTGAAAGCCCCAGAACCAATTTTTTTAAGTAACCAAGAGATAGCCAAACTATCAGATGCACAGTTCAAAGCACTGGTGATCAGGAAGCTCACATAATTGGTTGACTTTGGACATAAATTAGATGAACAAATACAGGCTACGATAAGAGAAATGAAGGAAAACGCACAGGGAAACAATAGTGAGGGGAAGAAAACTGAAACTCAAATCAATGGAGTGGACCAGAAGGAAGAAAGGAACAACCAAACAGAAAAGTATGAAGAAACAAGAATTCAAAAAAATG
>PVIA01009021.1:0-65307 GCA_004024845.1 Tonatia bakeri
GCCACTGGCTTTCATAAGCAGCCGGGCCACCAGCAGGAAAGATGGAAAAATTAGATTGCAAATGTCACATTCTCCTCAGAGTTCAACCTTGCAGGAGAGAGATTTGTCTGGTGATCTGCTGATTTTTCAAAAGGAACTGAGCAATCAACTGCCCTGAAAAATTCTTATCTGTATGTGGGCACTTCTGTGGGTCTGACAAAGAGCACTCAGGAGTCATAAAACCACAGTTCCTGCCTGACCCTGCCCCTTCCAGCTCTGTGACCTTGAAAGCACACAGCTTCTCTTAGCCATAGTTTCCCTGCGTGGGCCATTAGGGAGTTGGGCTAGAACAATTCCCATCAGCCCCAAGTCATGATGATTCTTCATCACCTATGTCTCACCTGCCTTTCCAGCTCCCTGTTAATATACCCAACCCCCTACTACCAGTTCCCCACCTTCCCATGTTCTCAGGGTGCTAAAGAGTCTACTCTCAGACTGGTTTGTTCTAAGACCACTACCAGCAGCAGCAAGACCAGAAGATCAACCAGGCTGTCAGGAGGCCACAACCATCCACTCAGCTGTGGCCCTAACGCACTGCGTTGGAGCCCACTCAGAGCCTCTGTTATTGTGGGAAATGAGAACCAAAGACAAAGCCAGCTATAAAAGGGAAATCTTCTGAGTTGGGCCCCTCTCCTCTGTCCCTTCCTGCTGTTAGCATGTTTTGGCAGGAGCGGGCGGTGGGGGGGGGGTGGGGGGGAGATGGCGAGGGATTAAGGAAGATACTCTAAAGAAGCACTTGGGTTTAAGTCACAATCTGGCAAGAGCCTCTGTTCTCTCCCTCCCCAGCCCTGTCCCCCCAGCCACAGTGCAGAAAAGGGATGGCAGAGGTGGAGGTTCCTGGTCCTGCGGGGAGTATTTGCTTCCCTTCCAGAGAAGAAAATGCTGGGTCTCCCCATGAACCCCTCAGGCTTTCATGTCCTACCTTACATTCTTGGTCTGCACAGTGGGTCGGTCTGAAAACACATCAGTCCTCATTCTTCTTCCTGAGAAGAATGCCGAAAGAATGCAAAAAAAAAAAAAAGTCAGACATACTTGTGATGAGAGCCCTACAAGTATCAAACAATGAGACTTGAGTCTTTCCTACTCAACCCGGAGAATCATATTCTGGAGGAGGGCCCTTAGGTCAAATAGTCCATGTGTCCAGGAGAATGGGACTCTGAACTTGCATTACACCAGAAAATTCCAGTGTTCTGAGCAACATCATGGGAGAGCACAATGCTAAAAGGAAGGGAAGGAGGAGAGCTGAGGGGTGTGTGTGCAGGGTGCAGACTGCCAGACCACCCACTGCTGTGCCTCACAGACCCAATGAGCTGGGGTCAGTCGGGGTGCTGCCCAACCCCCGCCCCCCGCCTGCACTGAAGGCCTGCTGAAAGCAGGAACACCACCTTCTGTGGTGCCCAAAGGGGACTAATAACGGGGATTAATCCTGAACATTCCTGAATTATCAGCTTTCTCCAAAGGCACAGAACTAATAAGTCTGGATTCTAAAATGGGCCTGACAAGAGTTAATTTCCTACCCCAGATAAGACCAAATTTGGGATATATTAATTTTCTAAGCAAAGAACTGCTTGTGGCAAACTGAGGCAAACAGTGACAGCTGCCCTTATGGTATCTTCCTCTGGGGGAGACATGAACCACTCTCAGACACTATAGATAAATACAAGGGTGAGCAAAGTAGCTTTACAGTTGTGGGTATGCAAAACACAGAGTTTATTCTTATGTGCTTATTTATTAACTTGTATTTTTCCATATGAGCAACAATAAACCTACTTTTCCACACCCCTACATGTAGATGAACTGAAAAAGTGAGCTGCGCTGTTAAAACCTCTACTAAGGACAGGCACTGGCTATGCCCCAGGGCAGCAGGGTAGACAAGGGTGTCCCCTTCCCACAGAACCACAACGTGTCAAAACTCGGGTCTGAACTCAGGTCTGCCTGAACCCAAATGAGTCTCTTCATCAATGACAATCTGATAGATGAGAAAGAAAGTGCTGTTTTAATTTATTTAATTTCTAATGTTATTCATCTTTTCATGTATTGGCTATTCATATATTTATTGTCAATTGCCAGATCATGTTTTTTGCCCCATTTTTCTATATCTTCTTTTTTATTGATCTGTGATAGTTCTATGTACATAGGGATAATTGCCCTTTGTAAATAACAAATGTTATATTAAACCATATTGTAGTGTTTGAGGTTTGGAAGGTTGTTTTTTTTAAACATGCACCTTTGATCTGTCTGGTATTCATTTTGGTATGTGGACAGGGATCCATTTGCCCCAATGGCCTGACATTTATTCCAATAATATCTGTTAGAGCTTTAATTTCCCCCACTCAATTGAAATATCACCCTATTATGATATTTTAAAATTTAATCTTTTTTGCTTCATATCCTCCAAAAGTAACACCATTTGTATATGTGGACAATTGAGGGGATTGCATAAAAAGCTAGGCTGCAGAGCTGAGATGGGTCCACCTCACTCACAGCTGCACCATGTGCCCAGGATCTGGCTCAGAACACATCCCCACAGGGTGTCTGCAGAGGGAAGGAACAAATGCATCAGTGAATACAAACCTCAGAGCAGCTGCTGTGCAATATTGGAGGTTCCAACCAGCTTCAAAGGAGTGAGAAGTTTAGAATGAATGACTCCAGTGTCCAGGATAAGAATAAAAATATGCAGGATAAGAGCCCCAAATTGCTAAGTTTCCCTTGTCACTCCAAATAATAAGATATCATTTGTCTCAAGATTTTACATTTCAATTTTTAATGATTTAAGTATTTTGTTATAATTTTTAAGAATAGTTTTGGTGGGCCCTGACAAAAGGGGTATTTCCCCTTCAGGTACTTCCAAAAATACCTATTCATCAAGTGGTCATTACACACAACGACCTAGCATTCGACATTCTGCTCTGGTTCACAAGGATTTCTGCTGACAGAACCACACACAGGGACCTTCACCCCCAGCTCCGCCAGACACAGGCGCTCCGTGACATGGAGGAGACTGGCGCATTCCAGAGCTGTGCCTGCTCTAGCTTATCACTAGTTTCTTTCTTTTAAAAAATCTGGAAGTCAAGGTTGGGCCCCAAGTCCTCTCCCTAAGACTTACCTCTGCTTGCTCCTTGTCCTCCAAAAAAGCTGTTCTCGCCAGGAACAAAGGTGCCCACCTAGCTGCCAAGACCGTAAGACCCCAAATTCCAGGCCTATTCTCATTTCAAATAACCTGTCCTGCTGTCAAACCATGTCAGGCCAGGATGAGGTTGACCAGCCCTGATGTTTGGCCTGATGGCCCAGGCTCCTGACTCTGCGGTGGGCCTCCTGGTGAGGGACCCTGGAGCCCTCATTTTCCTGTACTATGGCACCATGGACATTCTGAAGTCCCTTAAACAGCTGTTTCTGGCCAGTTTATGCAAGTTTTTTCACTGTTCCTAGCATTCAGAGAAGGAAGGAGGGCTCTAAAACATGCTTGTCAGTACAATGTCTATCAGCAAAGCTGCAGTCCTAGCCTGGGCTCCAGATCCCTAGATCTAACTTGGGCAAGAAGCTGACTGTCCTTCCTCTTCCCGGCAGGTGGTGATCGAGTCGGACCTGTACTCTTCCCGGCCCCTGGAGCTGCTGCCACACCGCAGTGACCGCCATGACAGCGAGGGCCGCAGGTCTGGCCGGCTCCAGAGCTCGTGGCAGCAGGGACTCCACCCTGCCAAGACCCCCGCCAGACCAGGTATGTGTGTGCCCTGGCCTGACCCCTGGTCCCAGTACCTCTTTGGGAGACAGTGACTCACTTAGAGCAGCCACTGCAGTGTCTGCATCCTGGCTTGTGCCTTATCTGACTGCACCTGGCTCTCCCTAGCATCCTCGGTCACTGCAGGTGACCAGAGCACCTGTGGCATGGGGACCACTCACTTCCCCCATGCATGCTGCTCCCGCTCTCAGTGCATTGGCTCTCAGACCCTATCTACAGCAGTCCCCACAACGCCTTCCACCTATAAAACTCGCTTCTGGTGCATGTAGTGAGCAAAGATGCTTCTACCTACCATCTTGCCCACTGGAAGCCCTGCCCAATTCAGGAGGAGATGAAAGTCATTATGTTCCAGGGGAGAGAAACCCAGTGTAGTCATGACCCACAAAGCAGAAGAAGCTTACGTTGTTTATTCTATAGGCAGTGCGCGTGAAATTATAGACTCTCCATAAACTACCATCTTAAAATCTCCCCATCTTAAATTTAAATGACTTAGGCTAGTTCAACACTCTATAAAAAGAATTTTGCGACAAATTTGTTTCAAAAGCTGGAAACAGTATGGCCTTACCTTTCACACTATGTTTATAAATGATTTCCTCCTCAAGCACTCAAGTAGTCGAACGCACATCTTCCCCTAGCTCGCTGAAGTCTGCGATGGTATGTTGCCTTTAATTGCTGGTTTAGGTTATATCTGTTATGCTCACAGCATAAAATTATTCATATTTTAACTCCAGAAATACACAATAGAATGCCTGGGATATCCTTCGCAAAGCCTTGGCGTGTCAACACTTTGTATGTTACAAAAACTGAAACAGAACTCCATTGAGTACGTCCCTTCATCCATTGTTCTCTAAAGTTTCCTTGACCACTGACACCCTGATCCTGTTTTTATGATCCTACTAGAGGAATGCATAAAGCAGTCTATCTCCTCTAGTTAGGTGATTACACATACACATATGTATGTAGAAGGAAAGCATTAGGAAAACCACAATCTGCCTTGCAAATTAAGAGGAGACAAATTTTTCTCTATGTCTATATATAGGTGCGTGGGTGGGTGCATGTGTGTGTGTAGAAGGAGAAAAAGAGAATATCTTCACTATGAAACCATACAGTAAATTTAGAGCCGTGTTTCTCAAAGTTAAATGTACAAAAGCATCACCTGAGAATCTTGTTATGCAGATTCCAGTTCAGTAAGACTGAGGAAGGCCCCAGATTTTATGTTTCTCATAAGCTTCCAGATGATGCTGAGGATGTTGGTCCAAGGCCAACAAATTGATTGGCAAGGATTTACAGATGATTGAATGGGCAGTTCTCAAAGTGGGGTCCTCAGGGCAGCAGAATCGCCTGGGCACTTGCTAGAAATGTGAATATTGGGCCCCACCTGAGATTTATTGAATCAAAAGTGCTGGATTGGGGCACACCATCTGTGTTTTGATACCCAATGCCCATAGAAGATAGAGAACCACTGATCTATTGCACCCACCCCTGCCAATTTACAGAAGAGGAAACTGAAACCATGGAAATTGTGAATCACCCAAGGTCACACTGCTCGTTAGCAACAAAACTGAGATTAAATCTCAGATCTCCCGATTTCCTAGTTAACGCCTCTTCCCCATGGAGAATAATGTCTTCCCAACTGTCTCATTTTGGGGGACACTTTCCTTCCTTTCTAAGTAGCTTATGGAAGCTTGAACTGACCAAGTCAGTCTTTTATTCTGAACGAGGAGAACAGTAAGTTATGAAATGGAGAGAATCTGCCCAACACGTGACAGTCGGCTCATGCAAGGAATGTGCTAGACAGGTTTAGAAGAAAAAAAAGAAAAGATTGAGCCAGGCATTGATTCAACTGTCAGCTCCTGGAATCTGATAGATTCTAGAGGGGGTGGGAGAGAGGGTGGGTTTCTGGAGCAGAGCCGGACCCAGGGCTCTCCACAGGAAGGCTTGGCACCTGCCATCGGCATTGTCTTCCAACCTCCTGTCAGAGGACGTGTGTCTCCAAGGACCTCAGATCTGGGACTTGTTTCTTTTCCGGGCTATAGGAGACAGCTCCTGGATGTTGTAACCTCCTCCTGAGGGAGAAAGATTCTCTGAAGAATCTTGGAAATTGTGGGGACTCTGAAGGCAGAGACCCAGCTAGAAATGCTCTCAACAGAGCAGGTAATCCTCAGGTACCTGGAAAGGAGAAACCCCACCTCCCGGGCCTGAGAGAACTGGTCACTTGTGGAACCTCTCCACCAAGATGTCCTCAGGCACTTCAGAATCACCTTTTTCAAATGGAGCTCATTTTCTTCATTCAAACCTCTCTCCCTTTCTCAGCTGGGGCCACTATCCAACTTCCCTGCAAGCCACTAGGGTGTTTTCCCCTATACACCTTCCCTCCCCCACCCCCATCACCCACCACTTCACACACTGAACGCTGCAGTGTCGGCTCCTGGATGTGTCTCACCCCTCCCTCTTGGAACCTCCCTCGGGCTACCTGGACTCAGTGTCCCTTCATCAGCCCTCGTGTGTAGCAGCCAACCCTGGCCCTCAGCCACCAGTCCCCCTCCCTCCATGAAGCCACCAGAAGGGTCCTTCTAAAGCTGAAATCTGCCTCTGCCATTCTTCTTTAAACACTGTCATGGTCACCTGCAAACCACTTGCACCATGACCAAGGCCCTCCAGGACCTGTCCTCTGTTGATATCTCCAGGGCCACCTTCCTGTGACACTCCTGTCCCTGCCAGTCCATGCACAGAGTGACCCTGAGCTGCTGTGCAATCCCGTGATCTCTCCCTTACACGACATTTCCCTGGACCTTTGCTGACATTCCTCTCTCTGCGGATGGCCCTCCCTGGGTCTGTCCGCCTGGCAAACTCCACCCAGACTGGGCTGGGGTCCCCAGGCCTCGCATCTCCAGCCCTGTAAGACCAAAGCAGACTGTTTGCTGTCTTCACTGAAATTGTTATGTCTCATTGAAGCCTCAGGACTCTCATCTAGAACATGGGGGGCTATGATGACAACTACTTGTCAGGGTTGTGGTGAGGATCACATCAGATAATGTGTGTGTTTTACACTCAGCACAGTGCCTAGCACAGCAAACACTCAAAAATATGAGCTGCTATCATTACTTTTGCTAGGGCGCCGTACATCACAGTTTGATATTGGCAGTCCTGTGACTTTGTCTAACTGGCGTGGAGATGTTTTCCTGGGGGTGAGGGTGCTTTACTTCTCTATGCTCAGTGTGATAGGATGGGGCTCATCCTGGAATGTCTGTCCCAGGGGAGGACGACATTGAAAGCCACCTCCCCCTGCCCTCACCCTCCTGCCTGGTGCCTGCTCCCTCAGCTCAGCACCTGGATTCTCAGAAGCTACAGGCTTCAGAGTAGAAATTACTCAGAAGTAGGTTGGGCCCTGGGAACAAATGCATAGCAAGAAGGTTCTCAGGCACCTCTCACGTAGCCAATGTTCAAGACTCTGCAATTACTCCACATTAGGATCCTGTGCTTCCACCACAGACAGAACTTCTCTGCTCATTTTCTCAGAGGGGTGTCCAGGAGCACAAAGGTAAATAATTGATCCAAGCCATACAGACTTCACTCCCGATAACCTCTGTGATCTGGCACCTTAGGAAGGAAGGCGATGCTGAGACCACATTCTCTGAGCACCTACATATTAGACCTCAGGTCCTGCCCCCTGGAAGACACCAGGGGAACAGGTGACCCCCTCAGCAGTTACCCTGCTGCACGATCCTACTGCTCAATTCTGCTCCTTGGTACAAGGCCTTTAGAAATTCCCGACCTGCCAGGGAAAAGAATGAAATCTTACTTTTGTGACAGCATGGATGGACCTAGCAGGTATGAGGAGAAGTGAAATAAGTCAGACAGAGGCAAACACCATATGATTTCACCTATATGTCGAATTTAAAGAACAAAATAAACAAACAAAATAGAAACAGAACAGACTGACAGTCGTCAGAGGGGAGGGGCTTTGGAGGGCCGGGTGAAAAAGATGACGGGATTAAGAAGTACCAATTGGTAGTTACAGAAAATCACAAGGATGTAAAGTACAGCATAAAGGATGTACAGTTAATAACATTGTCATAATTTCGTCTGGGGCCAGGTGGGTTCTTGAAACACTAGGGGGACCACTTGATGAAGTATATGGTTTTTTAACCACTATGTTGTACACCTGAAACTAATACAGAATAATATTGAATATCAACTGTAATTTAAAAATAAAAAATATATATCAAAGATAATTTTTTAAAAAGAAGAAATCCCTGGCTTTGAAAATCGATGCAGGCCCGAGGGAGGCAGAGCAGGGTGCCCTGAGCGGTGTGTTCCCCATTTGCCTTCACAGGGGGGATCGCCGAGCCCAAGGCGTCAAACCTGTGTGGCAGTCGAGCCTACGGAAAGTCTCTGGTGAGTACAGAAGCCTGGGGAGTCGCATCTGCTGTGCCCAGTCTGTGCCACGACAAGAGCCTGAGTGTCCTTTGGGCCAGTTCTGAGGGTTCTTTGCTCTTACCGTCCATCACCGTGCGGCACACCACTGGGGGCTGCTGTCTTTCTTGCCAGAGTCAGCTCTTAGGCAAACAAAAAAAGATGTTACCTAGCAGACATCTCAAACATGGGGGAAAGAAGTGTTTTTATGGCTGGCCCCTGTAGGGTGGAAATGCCCGACCAGCTCCCAAAGGCAGTTACAGGGGAAGGAGATGCAGAGGGTCTCGAGCATTGTGAAAACACAAAGCGCCAGTCATCTCAGGGTGGGACGCATCTGGAGGGCATCTGCTCCCGCTCAGGTTCTCTGGGAGCGGACTCGAAATTTGGGGTGTAGGACTAGAGGTGTGCAGTAGGAATCAGTACCTGTGACACTGCCACACAGGCTCAGCCCCTCCTGGTGAGAGCTCTGGGGTGAGGGTTGCCCACCTGGGTTGTCCCCAGTTGGGCCCAAAGGGCCATGTATTTATGTTCCCTCCTTACCCTGTCACGGGGTGTGGAGTGCCCCAGGAGGAATATTGGGACCTCGGACAATGTGGCCCTTCTGCAGCTGAGACAGACCTAAGGGAGCTGAGAGCCAACTGTTGCCTGTCCTTCCCTGAAGGGGCATCACTTGGTGGCATATGTCCAGGTCTAGCTCAGCGTCTCTCTGAAAAATATAATCTCCTGCATCTCCTTCTGAGCATGAACTTGGGCACCTCCCTACCCCATTAGCACAGCAGGGGTGGGGCCACGGCTGGAGGTGAGGTTGGCTCGGGCTCCCTGCGCTCAGTGAGCGCCAGCCCTCAAGATGCATGGACTGCACCCGTGAGAACTGAGGGAGATCCTACAGATCGTCTGGCCCAGCCCCTCGTCCTTACAGAACAAACTGTACGGAGTTGTGAGCACTCCGTGCCTGGTCTGAGCAGGAAATCTAACCTAAGTATCTTATCTAAGTCATCCCTACCCTAGGAAAACCACACAACGGGAGAGGATGGGACAAGTGACCCTTTCCTCTGGGCCTGAGACAGTGGGGCTGGGGTGCTGCAGCTCATCCGAGGCTGGAGAACAATTCAGAGCTCACACAGCTGAATCTGATTCAACCCTGAGATGCACGGAAGGATGTCAGACTCCGGATGGTGGGGAAGAAGGCGGGTGGGTGTAGGTTTCCCCTGCTGTTGGCGCAATGGGAAGGGAGAGCTCCCAAGAGACCACAAGGTGGCACAGTAACTCTGCGCACGACCTCTGGCCGGTTCAGGAGGGGGTGGGGTGAACCACGCTGTCCTCCACCTGGAATTTCTCAGCATTTCCAGGAATATGGTGACCTTGGGGTGGAGGAACAAAGCATAGCATATGTCCATTGATAGGGCAGCCTCTGGACTGGGCCCAGGTTAGGCCATCAGTTAATTTTCACTTCAGAACATGTTTCTTGAGTGCTCACCACCTCCATCAGCAAAGCTGAGCAGGGCCACCAAAGGTTAAGTCCCAGACCCTGCCACACACTGAGCAACCTTTCTGAGCACTAGAAAAATGGACAAACATACGAAACAAGTAGAGAACCATAGAAAAAAAGACAGAATTGGTGGGTGCTAAAACATGTCACAGGTAGGCCGTGCTGTGGGGATGTGAAGACAGAGAGAAATCAATTTGGGGCACCAGCCTGAGAGGAGGCTTCCTGGGAGGAGTGGGCTTGAAGGGCAGGCAGCGATGAGGTACAATACAGAGTAGGAAAGAAAAACCTAGAGAAGACGTGGAACTGGGCGTGAGCATTGGGAAAAACAGGCGTGGCCCGCATGGGACTGGGACTGCTGGTACCCGTGGGGGTGGCAGAAGGCAGAGCTGCATAGACAGGTGGAGTTGGCTTCCAGGGGGCTTGAAGAGCAGGCTGCAGAGGTGACCTCCGTCTGTCCCTCAGCGGGGAGGCCCGCAAGTCCAGGAGGGGCCTGGGGCATGCGGCAGGGAGGCCCCAGGTGACTGGCCCTGAAGGCTGCAGCAGAGGAAGTGGAGAGGATGGCAGAAACTGAGGCAGTATTTCAAAGTAAGAATGTGCACAACCTGACAACAAAGGAGGCATAGGCAATGGGGATGTGAGGGGGACAAATTTCTCAGGTAAGACTGAGCTGCTTGCTCTCTCTCAAGTGTCTTCTCAAAGAATGATGCCAGTACTAGCAGCATCTAGAAACTTGCTAGAAATGCATATTCAGTAGGTCACATTAGACCTATTGAATTGACACCCACGTGGGTGCAGTGTGGTGCTAACAAGCCCTCCAGGGGAGTCTGATGCCCACCCAAGTGCAAGGGCCATTGCCCTGGGTTGATAGTGGTTCGGCTTAGCTATCCTCCTTTCAAAAGGCTCCAGTCATCCCAGAGTTGGTACCGCGGCTGCATCCACACATTCTCTTCCCCTTTCCCACAACCCAGATCCCCCCGGTGGCCCGGATCTCAGTGAAGGCCCCCACGGCCGTTCTGGAGGCAGCCACGGGTTCAGAGAACAGAGCTGTTCTGACAAGAGGGTAAGTGCTGTGCCTCCAGCCCACTGCCTGCAGGGCACCCCACCTGCTCCGGGTGGAGCGGCAGAAGAGTAACAGGTGGCCTCGTTGACAGACTCTCGAGATGCTCACACAAAATCCATGCCAGCTGCAAATTCCCTCTTAATGAGGGCAATCATCCTGGGTGACTGTTTCTCCGGGATGAAGCGGAAGCCTTTCTGATGGCTTCCACTTCATTAACACCACTCTTTAGACTGGGGAACTGTCACTTGGAAGATTTTTGGTTAATTAGATCAATGTAATCACAGTCCACATGCAGAGCTTCCCACAGGCATGCTGAGGTCAGAAATGCCTCCTGAATGAGGTTAGGTCCCCTGCCCAAAGGTAAAGAAGTAAGTAAGATACAAAAGTTTCAAACCAAATTTATTTCTGCCCCCCATGTTACTATTTCCTCTGATCCAGAGCCAGCTGCTCGCTCACAGGAATGGGCAATCCCCACTACCACCGCCGCCCCCTCACTGCCTTCAGTGGCGCACTAGGAAGGTGGCGGGCAGTCATCTTAAACTCAGTTTGCCGTGGCCATTTATGTCCCCACCACCGTCCTCCATGCTGCAGGTGGCAGTCAAGTGGTGCTGCTTGCTCGGCACGCCACTGCCTTGCTGTGACTTCAGACAAGTTATTCAGACCTCCATGCCCTCATCTAATTAAAATAAACAAACAAACAAGATGTGGGGATGAATGAGATAATGTGTGAAAAGCTTAGCACAAACCGTTGCTATCATTTTTTAAGAAACTTACAGTCCAGTAGTTGGAAAGACTCGCACATGAGAACATGTTAGAGGCCGTATGTGAGAGACCGCTGGCTAAGCCATCAGTGCAGGTGGTGCGTACCTGGAATGCTGTACGAGGCCAAGGAGAAACAGACCAGTGCAAAGCCCTTCTAGATGAAAGAAAGCCATCCAGAAAGAATTGTGAAAGCTAAGTTATTCAACATATTGGGACCAAATGGGAAAAAACTAGGAAAATTGTTTGGACCATATTAAGTTCTAGTATCAAGTTGTTCTCAGCAGCAGTGACTTCGGGCAACTGCCGGAGCAGGCCCACAGGAAGTTACTGCACCTCAGAGAGGCCGGGTTACCAGCCCACACAGCCGCATTGCCAGGGCTCCCAACGGATCCTTTCCCTCTAAGCTCAGAAATTCCATTTCATTTTGTTCCCAGGCCCTGGAGACTGACAGGTAAGGCCGTTTCTCTCACAGAAACAAAGTGAGGAGAAAAACAAACACTTATGGAGGCCTACATTGTGCCAGATGCTTTATTTTCTCATTTTTCTCCTCACAAAAGCCCCATTTTGCACAGGAAGAAACTGAGGCTGGTTGACGTTCAGCCCCTCGCCTGAGGTCACACAGTGAACAGGGAGCAGGATTCAACCCCCGGGCTCATGTTCTTCCACAGCCAGTGGAAAGAGCATGCCCTTTGGGTCATCCACCCTTCCCAGCAAGATTGTTGGAGCAGAGGTGGGAGGGGTGGGAAAGTGGAACTTGGGACAAGAGCAGAACTTCAGGTCCATAAACCAGTGTGCCCAAGGCCATGTCCTTCCCTCACCTTCGGGGATCTCCCAGACAGAGTCATTCTTGCATGCGTCCCAACAGTGATTCTCCCTCCCAGTCACAGGAGGTGTGAGCAGGGGAGGAACAAGAGCACAGGCAACTCTTCTTCAGAGGAAAAAGTAAAAGTCTGACTCAGTGAAGTCACTACCCTCCTCACACACCTCGGGCTTTTCTTTAGATCCAGACATCTCAAGAAGATGGCTGAAGAGTATCCAACCCTTCCCCAGGGAGCAGAAGCCTCCCTGCCACTGACAGGGAGCATGTCGTGCGGCGTCCCCAGCATCCTCCGGAAAATGTGGACAAGGCATAAGAAGAAGTCTGAATACGTGGGAGCTACCAACAGCGCCTTTGAGGCTGACTAAAGGTGATCTTCCACGGGTGCCTTGCATCAGCCAAAATTCACTGCATGGGGGAAAGCTGGGCTGAAATGGAGCCACGCTTACCTCCAGAAGCAGCTGGTCTGAACGTATACATCACCCTCCCTTACTACCCGACCACCTGGCTAACGACTCATGAAAGGAACTTCACTCAAAGGCCAAAGAAAATTGTTTTTTCTCAGAATTACTAAAGCCCCTGGTCTGAAAGTGACTTTAGGAGGTCATAAGTTTATATTCCTATCTTTAAGCAGAACCATACTAGAATAAAATTTCCCCAGCCCATTTTAAAGACTCCCAACGAAGGAAGCAGGGGGTTCTCCCATCTTCCTTGTGAGCGCTTCTGCTGTGTGTGATTTCTGGTATAAATGTAAGAGCTTGATGTTTGAGGCACTTGTAAACACAATGGTTCTCACTACTCCTGTTGTCACATTGATTGCATTTCGAGGGGTACGATTTTCAATGACAAAGCACCACATCTTGACTTAGTAGTGCAAATATCTGCTTGAGAGTAATGTCAAGATGGGTTTGGATGATCATTTGGCATGATTGCATGAATTTTCTATTCTTTTATGTGCAGTTTTTTTAATAGAAAAATATGATTAAAAGTTAAATGTTGAATGCTAATGTTTTCTGAAATGGCATAGTCTAGTGGAATTAGTAATACTTTGGTATAATGATTTCAACTTTTGAAAGTGCTTTCCTATCCATTATCTCTGCTCTTCACAATTGTTCCCAGCCTCCAGGTGGGAGAGGCCTTACAGGTTGTGTGACTAGATGTCAGACAGTGGACCGGGGTACCAGCTCCTCCGCTTCTCCACCAGACTCTTTGCTTTGTTTACCCTGGCAACTGACCTGAGGAAGGTTTTGAGTAATAGGAGTATGTTTCTGGGAGCAATCTTTGAAGGGAAGAATTCCCTTCATAAAGCTGGATCAATAAGTGATTTTAATGAAATACATTATTATGCATTAGGTTAAACCAGAAGAAACTGTCATGTTTGTAGGTCAAAGCCAACTGATTGTCAATTTCATATAGTTCCACCTAAGGTATAATATTATGCTTTCCTTCTTTTAATGGGAACGTCATTATCAACTCCGTGGTCAACATCAGTAGCCTTAAAGGTGATATGATAATGATAGCTATCACTTACGAAATGGCTCCTTTGTCCGGGCATGGGCACTTCATGTACATTGTCCCAATCTTTCTAACAGCTCTGAGTTAGGTGGCCTTACCTATTTAATAGGTACCATTTAAAGTGGTTAAATGATTAGTCTGAAGGCACCTAATCATATGGGTGTCAGGCTTCAATGCCTGTGTTATATCTACTCCTTCACACAGACTAGTTCAGAACATAGAGAAGGACCGAGGTTAGTAAATCATTTTGATCTCAGATGCTAACCACAGTTGACTGGCTGAGGATGCGTGGAGCTCTATGTGGAGATGGAATCCGAGATGAAAGAGTGCAGGGATCATTTAGTGTTACCTGGCTGTTGAGGGGCTCAGGGATGTAGGCCTTGTATATTGTCATCTGTGGTTTCACGTCTCTCCCGAGAAGCTTACGTTATCTCAACTAATTCAGAGGCTTAAATTAATCCAACTCACTTAACAAAACCTGACACTCCATGGTGAAATTTAATCTAAGACTTGGTTGGAAATTGCCATGTCTTGCTACAAAGAGTGGCCACGTTACTGGTTTTGGACTCAGCTGCTATTTATATGCTGCTGCTGTGTGACCGTGTGTTGATTTTTGCTAAGTTATCTGTTTCCTTATCTCCATGTGAACCATAAGAAGGTGTGTGAGGGGGTGTTTAAGAAGCTTCAACTTCTGCATTTCACCTCACTGATCTCTGCTCTGCAACTGTTGTTTTAGATTTTGCACATTCAGTCCTTGCATCTGAATATGATTTGGAGATTAGGGTATCAAGTGCTCTTTCAGTGAGGGCCTAGTCTCAAAGGACTAATAGTCTTACTGGCTAGATCATGGAGCCAGGAACAAAGTTAGAGAGCATATGGGATTTATGCTGGACCTGTCAATCAGAGTATCCTAAGACTATTTATTTTAACTTATTTAATTTATAGCTGATGTCCTCTATTTGTATGTGGTAGCTGGAGATTTCTGTAGGGTGGAATTAGCTTATTTATTTTTAATTTAAATATCTCATGATGAAGTGTTTACCTTGTATAAAACATTTTCATTGGCTAATTCAAATAAAAATAAAATATGCTCTGTCTGTGACATTAATAAACCACAAGAGTTTGCCTGAGACTCCTTCATTGAGTGAGAAAGAAGACTTTCACGGCGGACAGAATTGTACACATGGACCTCATTGCTCCTTTCCCTAAATGAAAAGGATTGTGAGAAAGAACTCAGCATGTTCTTTTCATCCTAAGGCAATATCTGGTTTGGATATTGCAGGCCCTGCCCAGCAAGCAATGCCAGGGCCCTTTCTGGTAGGACCTGGCCTGGTCTGACCTGTCCTCTCTGGGCTCACCCTCCTCCCTGCTGATGCTGACCCCTTAGTCCCTGCCACAAACCCTGGGGGTCCAGGGCCCATTGCCAGCCTGCTGGCCTCTCACCCCTGCGGTGAGGGGCAGTGCAGCTTTTTTCCTCTGTGATCATTTCATGGTCAGCCTCACTGGAGACTGCCCACTGTGACTCACGTCACAGCCACTTGTAGAAAAATGCCAGGGCTAGCAGCAGAGGGCAATCCGGGAATGCTGGAGCAGGGAGTCTTCTAACATCAGAGGCAACAGGGTTTCCAGGACATTTAGGGTAATAAAATCAGTCGCCTGTGTTAGGACTGAGTCTAGTCGAATATTTCAGTTCTTACTTGAGCGTTCTCTGTGGCAGTCCCCTACCCCTCCCAGTACTTGGGCTGCCTTCAGAGCAGGCAGATGGGCAGTGGGTAGGGAAAAGCAGCAGCCAGAGCCCAATTTTAAAAGGAATCACGTGACACATTGAATCTAAATTGGCAGAGACCGAGGGACAAGCAAGGAAAAATAGAAGATGAATTGCCTAAAGATTAGAATTGCATTTAGTTTTTAATTTCTTATAATAATGTCAGCCTCTTTTGAGCACTTTCGGGTAAATGCATCACCACAAGGCCCAGAGAGGGAGATATTCTGCAGACAAGGCCGCATGCCTAGGAAAAAGAAATGGAAGGGGGCAGTCAGTTTGGACCTAGGAACAGATTCACACTTATTAATGTCCTTTGTTGGGAAAGAGCATATAGGTTGATGAAAGGTGTGTGCTGCCCAGGGAGTGGAAGCTGAGGAAGTTAACATGTGACACATCTATTGATGGGGCAGCTGGCCGGTGCCGACCTGGTTCCTAGCCCCTGCTGGGGGCTGTGGAGAAGCCAAGCAGGGAAGCTCTTACCTCCCCCCCATTCCAGAAGAGCTTGGAAGTCCTCAGCCCTGGGCTGGCCCCTCAGAGCACAGGTTTCCATGAGGCTAAACCCCCATCCCTAGGGGGCAAGCAGCCAGGCCTTTGCCTGTTGGCTTAAGAGGGACCTGTACTTTTCCAGGAAGGACAGGGGATCTGGATCCTGCACAGCCCCCAATAAGGAGATGTACCTGGAATTCTGGCCAAGTGCTGACAGAAGTTTTATACTCCATCTGGGCCCCAGGCACTCTCAGGGAGACGCCCCACTTCAGTATGAGGCTCCATGGAGCTCAGGATTCTACCCAGCCTGGAATGTGGGGGTGGGAGCACAGGGGGCACCAGGAGTTAGGAACCCTGATGAACAATACACAGGTATCTTTAAAGTGTCACAGCTAGTGCTGCAAGTGTGATCACATTCTCTGGGTGACAGCTTTCAGGTACAGGGCAAGAGGCAGCGCAAACAATGGAAGTGGTTCCTTTGTTTCACTCAGGACTAGTTCTGGCCACAGCAAAAGTGTGGGGAGGGCAGGCTTTCTCAGTTTCTTAGTGTACTCCACCCTCAGCCTCTGCCATCTTCCCACGTGTGCATACACACGTACACACAGATACATACATACACACATATACACTCACACACATACACACGTATACTCACACACATACGCTCACACATTCCACACACACCTGTCCTTTCTGCTCCTTTCTTCCTTGCCCCACACTCTGCTCCTGGACCTCTGGTGGGACCCAAGCTCGCCAGGTGTCCTCTGCCTGCCCAGGGCTCCCACCTCATTTATCCCACCCAGTGCCTCCCATCTCGGGCACCCCACACTCTGAACTTCGCCAACTGCTGGACACACTCACTGGCAGTGGGAGCTTGAGCAGTGTTAAACATCATGGAGAGTGTTTCCTGAGCAGTTGGAAGGGAAATTTGGTCTCTTCCTTCACATGTCCTAGAAAAGGTTACACAAAGTAATTGGTGTTGATACGTAACTGGCATGTGCTGGTAGGCAGGACGTGTGAGAAAACGTTGCATTGCTCCCACCTGGCTGGTCATGTTTGATGCCCAGAACTCCCTCCTCGGCCCTGGGTGCCCAGCCCTCCCCTGGGACTCTCGCAGGCCTCCCCACAGATCAGCAGCTGGGGGTAATGCCTGGCACTATGGAGAGGCAAGTGGGGGCTCCAGGACCCACTCAGTACTGTGACTAGTGTTTGTTTTCATCGGTCATTTGCCGAAGCTACACCACTTATTAAAAATGTGGGCTTTCAGACAATGTGTTTGAATGTGCCTGTCTCGTAAGCTGAGGCACAGACCACAGAACTGTCAAGGTGTACTGAGGTGTGGAAGGGCAACTGTTTAAGCTGTTACCAGTCACTTGTGCCTTAGAGTAGGAGAGTGAGGGGACGGAGAAGAGGTTTTCTTAGGTACTAGGAGGCACTGTGAAAAGAAGGGGTGAAATGCTGAGGGAAGGAAGGGTGAGAAAAAACCCAAATGGGGAAGCAAATCCTGTCCACCTTCACCACTTTGTCTAGAGTCCTGGTTATCCCCCACCAGCATTTTAAATTCCTTGCACTCAAAGTGCAATTCTCCCCAGCAGCAAATGTCCTCCACAAAGAAGAAAGGAAAGGGCCCTAATCACTGGTGCCATACAGCACGGACATCTGGACGTGAAGGGTGGTGGGAATGAGCACTGGACTTCAGGCAGGAAGCCTGGTTCTAAGACTCAGCCCCACAATGACTCACAGACCTGCAGTGTGCCTGTGTGTGTGCATGCATGTGCCCATGTTCATATGTGTAGTATGTTTCATGTTAGTCAAGCCACTTGAGTTTCTATAAGCCTCCATTGCCCCTCATCTGTGAAATGTGGATTAAATGACCTGTGTGTGGGCCTCACAGGCTGATGAAAAATCAGAAGAGAGCTGGTGCATAAAAGGGCTTTATAAATTGTGAATTGCTTCTCTAACATATGGTGTTATGATAATTCACTCCATTCAAAAGGAAGCTGGCTGGGAGTGGGGAGAAGTGACTCAGGAAGCTCAGACAGAAGTGAGGGCTGAAGAGCTAGTCAGGAACCGAAAATAGAATCATTGTCAGAGTCCATGGCCAGACTCCTGGGGCCAGGCCCACCAGTGGCTGGCAGACCGGGTCTCCAGGCTACCTGCTCCCCCCTGATGTGGCCCATGGGGCCAGTGCCTGAAGCCTGAGGCAGCCACACTGCCAGCCAGGTCAATGCAGCCAGCGGCCCTGGCTCACAGGCAGGAAGTGGAGGGCGGTAACCATCCTCGGACTTCACTGTGAATTCAAATGGCTCTCTCCAGGAGCTGCCAAATGCTGCCAAATGCTGCCCTGGCCTCTTGCCTACACTCCCTACTGGCAAAATTAGCCTTCACATGAAACCTATGAAGCAGGCTGGCCCAGGTGACCGCTGGCCCTGCCACATGCTTTGGCCCGGGGACGGAAGCTGACCCTTTAGCTCGGAAGCAGGTAGCAGACACCTGCACCTACAGGACTGAAGACTGAGGAACTTCTGAGGGATCAGGGTCTGGAGGAAAGCTGGCCTGCTGGGGCGTAACTAGGCAGGGATTTGATGTTTCACAAACAAACACCACACCAAGACATTCCTGCTGCTTGTTCAGGCCAAGGAAAGCGAAGTAATAACTCAAGGAACAATGACCTCATCTGGAAAGCAGGCTCCCCAGTCTCTCACACAAACCCCACATCCCCAAACAACCCAGGAGACTGAGTTTGTCCTGAAAAAATCCCAGAGTGGCACTGCCCTGTAGAATGAGCAGGTGACCAGTTTAGGAGCAGTCTGGGCATCAGGGACGGAGCTTTTATCCTCTGATGTAGAGAAACTGCTGTCCCAGGGGAGAAGGGTTGGGATGGGGGAGTTTTCAGCCTCAGGGTCCTGCCTTCTTGTCATGACACAAAGGAACCAGAGCAAAGGGAAAGATATTTGTTGTCTCAGCTCTCTAGGGACCTGGCCAGGCTCTGGACGTCAGTATGCTACCTCAGCAGCATGGGGAGCTGGGTGCTGCTGGGACCTGGCTCATCCTGGTTCTGCTTCATTCCCCCATCTGCTGCTTTGCTCTTCCCTGGGATGTGGAGAGAGGTGCAGGCCAGGGAAGGACGTAAGAAGTAGGGAGGAAAAGGGAGTCCTGATGTTCTGGCTGTTGATTCCCTGCTCCTTGAGCCTGAGAAGAGGCAGAAAGCCATACCCTGCCTTTGAAACTGGATAAACCCACAGGTGCCCAGGGCTGTGTGCCAGGAGCTACCTGAAGCCACAGAGTAACCCCCACATGGCTTCCTGGGTCCCCCAGCCAGGGTGTGGTAGACATCTTTAAGATAAATGCAGCTATATTAACAGGAGCAAACATTTATTGGGTATTTACCAGGTGCCAGACACTGTGTCTTGGCTCATGCAGTCCTCCCGAAATGCTGTGATACAGTTCTTTCCTTTACCCCCTCTGTCTACGGAGACTCAAAGAATGTATTGGCTTGTCTGAGCTCACACAGCTATTAGTAGCAGGCCTGGAGATAAAGCCAGGCAGACCGACTCTGGAGCCCACTGCCTGTGGACGTCCAATTTTATACATCTGCCCTAAGGGGCCTTGCTGGGGGCAAGGGCCACATGCCCTGGTACAGGGGCTTTCTCTGTACAAAGACATGGACAGCTGGCCTTGAAGGAAAGGGCAGTTTCCCAGAGAGGACAAACTTTACTCAAATATTTTAGTTAAAGTCTGAGTCACTCTTTGGAGGTATTATACCAAAACAACAATAAATTATATATCGAATTACTTATATGTAAACATTTCTCCTTCCCTTCCTTTTCCTTCTTAAACAACTCAGTCCTAAAG
Organism: Tonatia bakeri; assembly: GCA_004024845.1. Lineage (NCBI taxonomy): Eukaryota > Metazoa > Chordata > Mammalia > Chiroptera > Phyllostomidae > Tonatia > Tonatia bakeri. Next base: position 19,944 of record PVIA01009021.1, read on the forward strand.
TCATCTGGCCTGGCAAGGCAAGATAGGCATTCACGCAGGCTAAGGGGGCAGAGCCACAGTGACCCAGAGGGGCCAGGGGACTGGATGCTTTTGCTTTAAAGGACACAACTGGGACAATTAGAGAGACGTGAGAGGGTATGCAGATATAGATGGCAGTCACGAGGCTAGGTTAGTTCCCCGATTGGATGGGTCTGTTGGGACCACACATGGGAATGTCTTTATGTGGGGGGCATCATGCCAACAACTTAATCTTAATTTATTCCATTATTACTTTACCTTCTCATTTACTTTTAAAACACGCTAGCAATGCATGCATATATTCTCACTGGGAAAAAAAATCAAACAATACAGAAACTATTCATTGAAAAATGTAAGTATCCTGCCCTTCCCTTTGATGTCAGCACCTTTTTCCGAAGTCACTGCTATCATCCAGGTGGTATTTCCATAGAATACAAATATGCAGATAAGAAAATAGATTCTTCAAAGTTCTCATCACCAGGAAAAATTTTGTAACTATGTGAGATGACGGCTGGTAACTAAATTATTGTGGGGATCATTTCACAGTATGTACGCATCAAATCATGATCCTGTACACCTGAAACTAGCAGAATGTTGTACATAAATTACATCTCATTAAAACTAGAAAAAAATAAAATAGCCAAGAAAAAATAATGATTTTTTAAAAATGTTCACTATAAAAAAAGAATACTGTTGTTAAACTTTTATTACATTGGCTGTTAAAGTCAAAAAAGGTTAATAAAGTACAGGCTACTGGGGGGAAGAAACAAGTATCTAGGCAACTTACTTTTAGATAGTTCAGGAGAAAAATGTTCTTTGCACTATGCTTTCAGTTTCTCTTAAGTTTAGGATTGTTTCAAAAAAGTAGTTTCATTGAAAAGAAAGCACACACACATACACACCATGAACCTGAGGACAAAAGTCTTAGGTTGGAACCCCCAGGGCATATCTCCATGGTCTTCTGCTCATAGAGGCGCTAAAGGAAAAGTATTTGGGCAGTCTGGCCATATCCAAGCCAAGCTGTCTGGAAACAGCAAGTAGCCTGAGCTCAGTGAGCAGCTCATACCCTCCCACCTCCACTTGGGAGTGCCAGAAAAAAAGATTACAGCGTGTCACCAACTGCAGGTTCTCCACAGCCTGGATATTCACACCCCCACCCCCACCCATCATTCCCAAAGCAAAAATGCCTGCAAGGCCTCATCACACTTTATTGATTGCAATAGAAAATCACTCTAAAGAAGAAATGGTCCTTGTACTCTGGGTTCACTCTACACAAGGCTGGATCTTTTCTGGTACTAGTTAAGACTGACGGGGAAATTTGTGGAAAGAAGGATGGTGTGAGAAAGTCAGGCTCCTAGAGTGCTGTCCCTACATAACTTCTGCACCTACCTGTCCCTCTGCACCCAAGGCAAAGGACACGGATGTCTTTCCCATTTCCAGTGATCTAATTATTTTGTTGGGTAGTCTCTCATTCTAAGGACCAAGAAAAGGCTAGAAACTCCTTCAGTGTTCCTGACCAAAACCACAGCTAATATTTAGAAGGAGGAAACACAGCCTGATGCTTCAGGGAGCCAGGAGGAGCCAGTCGGGCCCTCAGCCAGCCCATTACTCAGCAGGTGAGCTGATTTGGAAAGACAGGGGTTGTGTCCCGGTGTCCAGGGCAACAGCACAAACAGTGTGGAGGCATAGGGGTCAATGCCCTGGGCTCCCTTACATCAAATTCCTGAGTAAAGTGTGCTGGGAGCGGGCAGCGCACAGGAAAAAACAGGTAGGCGGCTGCTGCTTTTTTTTTTTTAAGGAAAAGAACAATTTACTTGTTTACTGAAATATTAATTCAATGTTTGGTTATTCACAGATTATTTCCACGTCATCTCCATTTAGAATGTAACACAAGTCTCGGTTGCACAGTATTTTTCTGTTCCAGGGTGCTCTAAAGCAACAGGCATTAATTGTGGGTGCAGAAGGAGCAGTGGCAGCCAGTCACAGCATCATTGTTGCTCCAGGGCAGGCTTCTCAGTGTGAGAACATTTTTCCTACCTGGAAATATCCCAAGCTCTTTATTCTGCCTGGAAATGCAGTTAATAAAAAAAACCACGGGCCTAATTCCCACCTAAGTAATTCCTATAGTGCTGCAGACCTCCAGGATAAGAGCCCCTCCCCCACCACAAAACCTGAATTTGTGACCAGCATTAAGAAACACACCCTCCTCCACAATTTAATATTGTGTTTTGAAACGCAGTCTGCCTTCCCTATTAGACAACAAAAAGTAAAACTTTTTCTAAGGAAACACAGAATTTAACAAGGCCTAAGTGGGAATTACATGACAAGCAAGAGAAAGAGGAGGTTAGTTAGGGAGCATGAGATTGCAGAAGTGAGCAGGGTATTTGAGATGGCAGTCAGAAAGAAAAAGAGAAAAAAAAGAGGAACTTAAAAAAGCTTAGGATCAGAAAGCAGAATGATTTCAGACAGGAAACTGTGCTGGACACTGGGAATACAAAAAAGAAAAAATAGACCTTGTTTTGGAAAAGAGCAACAGTCTAGATTAAGACACCAAAAAAACCAATTAGGAAACAACATGATCTGTGTCACAGTGGAGGCATTAACAGGGTGCTAAAGGGAAGAAAACAGTGAGCATCTCACTCATTGGGGTCAGGGGTGAGGTTCAGGGACATTTGAGCTAGGTACTGAAAAATGAGTAAAAGTTTTGCCACAAAAAAGAGAAAAGGCCAGAGGGCATTCCAAAGATAAGTCAGCTAGAAAGGACTTGAAGGCAAAGGTCCACAAAACCAATCGGCTTAGGGGAGTTCTGTCACAGTGAGAGCAGGGAGCATTCTTGGGCAAGATGTCTAGACCCTTTGCATTTGGGGAATGGCACTACTGGTCAGCCTGAACCCAAGGGGATGGTGGGCAGGGGAGGAGAGGGAATGGTCTGGATTATACTTTGCACATCAACTTTTACCTTAGATGACTTGTCCATAATAAAGGGAAAATAATTGCTGCTCTGAAAAGTTACAGTAAGAACAGACATATGCTAAGCATAGCAAATTATCTAACATGGTTTGTTGGGGGTGGTCACCAAATGATATATATATATATTTTTTTAAGATTTTATTTATTTATTTTTAGAGAGGGAAGGGAGGGAGAAAGAGAGAGAGAAACATCAATGTGCGGTTGCTGGGGGCCATGGCCTGCAACCCAGGCATGTGGCCTGACTGGAAATCGAACCTGCAATGCTTTGGTTTGCAGCCCACACTCAATCCACTGAGCTACGCCACCCAGGGCCAAATGATATATTTTATTTGTTTGTTTGTTTGTTTGTTTGTTTTAGGGACGGGGAAGTGAAGGAGGAAGAGAGGGAGAGAAACATTGATGTGAGAGAGAAACATCAATCAGTTGTCTCTCTCATGTGCCCCGACCAGGAACCAAACCCAAAACCCAGGCATGTGCCCCAACCGGAGATCAAACAGGCAAACTTTCATCCTTGGGGACTTGCCCAACCCACTGAGCCACACGAGGCAGGGATCAAGTGATAATGTTTAAATAAATATTTGTTGAATTAAAAGTTAACCGCTCTAACGCTGCCTGGGTGGCTCAATTGGTTGAAGCGTCATCCCGTACATCAAAGAGTTGTGGGTCTGATCCCTGATCTGGGTGCATCCCTGAGGCAACCGATCAACATTTCTCTCTCACATCAATGTCTCCCTCTGTCTCTCTCTGTCTCTGTCTCTGTCTCTGTCTGTCTCTCTCTCTCTTTCTCTCACTAAATTCAATAAATATATCCTCATCTCAGGATTTAAAAAAAGTAGAAAACCACTCTAAATCAGTTCATCCTGAGGAAATCCACCCAATCCATTTCTCTCCTGGGAACTAGAATGCTTAAGAAAGTGGGGTTGGTAATGTAACCTCTAAAGGAAAGAAAAAAAGACCTTTCAACCCTCCCAACTATGTGAAGGGAGCTGCAAAGGGGACACTGACTTGGCCCTGGCGACGGTCAGTACCCCTGCCTCCATCCCTGTAAGGTCATCGGTTGCCCTGGGATTGCTGAGGTCATTCCTGAATGGAGGGACGAGTGGCTCCGAGGTCTGGAGCTCAGTGCAGTGACAGAGTCACTGAGCACTGTGGCACCTAAGGTCCAAGAACAAATGTGACCCCACCACTGGTCATGCCCTTTGGTAGAAGAAACTTTGGGCAAGGGACATGGGACCAAAGTTCAAGGGAAAAATACTATTTGGGCCTGAATCATCCCCCCCACAAAAGGTAACATATTCAAGTCCCAACCCCAGTACCTCAGAATGTGACTTTATTTGGGATAGGGTCTTTATAGAGGTCATTAAGTTAAAATAAGGTCATTATAGTAGGTCCTAATCCAATATGACTGGTGTCCTTGTAAGAAGGGAAGTTTGGGCACAGTGGCAGCTTGGAGGGAAAAAGATGTGAAGAGACGTGAAGAGAAGATGTGTGCTCTGGAGAGGACAGGCGTCTACAAGCCAAGGGGAGAGGCCTGGAACAGATCCTTCCCTCCCAGCCCTCAAAGGAGCCAACCCTGCTGACAGCTGGATTTTGAATTTCTGGCCCCAGAACTGTGAGAAAACAAACTTTTGCTGTCTAAGCTACACAGACTGTGGTATGTTGTTATGGCAGCCCGAGCTGAGGATACCCCCTGCATGGATGAGCTCCCGCTAGGCCAGGGTCCCTAGCGTGCTGTGTGTTCGTGATGTGGGTGGGCATCCGGTGGCTCTGCGTCATGCCCATTGCTTCGGGAGCTGCTGAAGTCAGGGTTGGATATTTGTGACAGTGTCGAGCTCCCCTACCAACTGTAGTTCTTCAGAGGCCAACTGTGTCTTGTTCCACTGTGAACAATAGCACTTTGGAGTCTCCCAAAAAGTATATCCTGAGCATGTAAATGAAAAGTAGAAACAGGATGTAATCTAATTTTATATTTAGAATACATAAAGAATACATGCCAAAACATTCATAGATGTAGGATGATGGATGATTTAATTTTTATTATTTTCATATCAGTGTTTATCTCCCACAATAAATGTATATTACTATGATGGTAAGATAAAAGAGGGGGTGTTTTATTTGTATTATTGTACTTGAATACCCAGAGCTGTTGCTCACTGAGACACTAAGATTGGAATTTAGGCTCATTTCCTTGCTGATCACATCTAGATGAAGACCTGAAGCATAGTGATTGTCCCTCAGTCCCCCCTAGCCCAGGGCACAGGTTCTCACATAAAACATGGTCCCCAAGTCATCTGCCAGCCCTAAGACCTGTGGTATGGAGAGAGCTTCCAGCATAGAACACAGTTCCCAGCAGCCCAGGAGGGAGCAAGGCCAAGGGTGGTGCCTGCCCTGAAGGCCACAGAAAAGCTTTCTAGACATTCACGTTGGATGGTCCAGTGAAATAGGCCTGTGTCCATTTGTGGAGTTTGCAAGACCATGGTCACACTGTCTCCTACAAAACATGCCAAGGATTTGCACAGACTACTGCTCACCCTTGAGCAAATTTAGCACCCACTGTGTAACGTAAATGGTCCTGAGATCCTCCAGCCAAAAAGATCTCTTACTTTATCCAACAAGATCTCAGTCACAAACCACCGAAGTCTACTGTGGCCCCTACAATACATGTTATATTTTACACAAACCAATTTCCCTGCGTTAAATGCTCGCCACCAGAACAGAACAGATTCATTCACTTTGTGTTCCCTGTGGAGACTATTAGAATAATTGAATTACCTAAATCAATGCTTGAATGATAAAAATCAACCTTCTAGCTTGCTTTTGATCACATGATTTAAAATCCCATGCTGTAAGCAGCAGTGACTAGAGCTTAATTTTAACATATCTACAATCTTCCTTTCAAAACACATGGCAGTTAACCACCCTCAGGCTGAAAGGTTTGTGTGCAAAAACCAACCAGGGATATGACAAATGCCAAACATGGTCTGGGGGCTCCTCAAGGAAGAGCCGAGACCACCGCAGAAAAACCAGTTTGCCAGGATGGCACCTTTTGTTCGTGAAATTTACTAGATTAAGAAAAGCAGCTGAGTCACCCTAAAGTCTTCATCCTTTTAAGAATGTGTTTGTATCTTATTAAAGTTACATCTCCTTCCTTGATACCCACTCAAAAGAGGTCCATACAGATCTGGACCTCTCAACCAGAGAGTACCATAGGTCAGTGTGGGGCATTAAAAACAAAACAAAACAAACAATAAACAAGGGTTCAGATATTAGTGGTCCAATTTGCTCTAAATCTTTACTGAGGCCTGGCCAGGTAGCCCAGTTGCTTAGGGCATCATCCCCATATGCCAAGGTTTCGAGTTCATCCCTGGTCAGGGCACATACAAGAATCAACCAATGAATGCATAACTAAGAGGAACAACAAATCGATGTCTCTCTCTGTCACTGCTCCCCTTCTTCCTCTCTGTCTCTCAAATCAATTTGAAAAATCCTTAGTGAATGTGTGAGTTTCACTAATTTTTATTTCACCTTCACTTTTTTTCACTGTGACCCACGTTTTCCTCAAGTGGAAAGAGAATCCCAAAGGGCACCCTTATTTAAATATTCAGGTATATCATTTAATATTTGCTTGTAATTTATATCCCACCTGTTTCTAGAACTCCTTAAGCACTTCAGTCAATGCCTGAGTAGGACTGAGATGAAGGAGAAGTGTTGGGGAAGACCAGGTGACCGGGGACCTCAGGCTGGGCGAATATTTGTGAGCCGCTATTACAGGCTCAGCACCTGTTTTCACAAATACATGCTCTCAGGCAACCTCATTTTCTAAATGAGGAAGTAGAAGCTCAGAGACATTCAATTATTTCTCCAAGGTCACCCAGATCCTAAACGTGTTTGCGTTTGCATCAGCCCTAGATTGGCCAATTACCCACAGGTGCAATATATCAGAAGAACTAGACAGGCAAGTGTGAAATGACTGTCTTTAAAAAAAAAAAAAAAGAAAACCACTTGAAAATGTTTTCAAATGATGGCTACTTGAGCATGACCAGTAATAACCTCTTTTGAAAGGGGAAATAATTTGGCTACTTGTGGTTAAGAAATATTGCCCCACCCTCAATGTCACCTGTGGAGTCAGCCAGCTAGCTCCCTACTTACTGTGCCCTCCACTTGAGTCATATAAATACAAGGATGGGAAAAAGGGGAAATCCATTCAACTTCTGAAGTCTTCTTGCAGGAATGAGTGACTCAGATGCCATTGACAGATTCCCTACCCATCCAATAATCTTATTTGGGAGGCACATGCTTTCAGTGCATACTTAAAGGCACTGAGGCTTCCAGGGCCCCAATTTTCAGCATATGGCTGAATTCTGGGCCTCAGTTCTGCAGACAAAATCTTCAGAAACCTCTAGGGCATGCAATTTACCTGACCCTCAGTGTCTTTGTATATAAAATGAGGGTAACAACACCTTCCACAGACAGAAATTGTGAAAAATAAGTAAAATAGGGAAGTAATGAAACTGGCACATAGTAGGTGCTACATCACTGTGAATTCCTTCTGAATTTCCAGGAGAAAGGAAGAGGGGCCCTTTAAATAATAAATAAACAGTGGTCAGCCAAAGCACTTCCCTGTTGATTTCATTTCTTCAACAACCATGAGTTCAGTGCCCACTGGGAAGTGGAGTTGGCAGGTGGGACAGAGGTAGAAGTCCACGAATAATGCAATAAGATAATTGCAGAAACAGAGGCAGAGCAAAGAGGTAGGGGCCCCTGAGGAAGACTGATTAGCTTTTCTCAGGTGTGAGGAGGACCCCAGGGAAAAGTGGGATTAAACGGAGCCAAGAGTATGAGGTTGCTAGGGGAGAAGAAAGCATATTAGGCAAAGCATGCAGCAAAAGCTAAAACACAGAGGCCTCAGGGAGTAGAAGACAGCCCATCTGAGGGGAGAGGGGTGTCTGGTGGGAAAGGATGGAAGATAAAACTGGAAAGGGGGCACAGGGCAGGCGGCTTAGGGCCTAGAACGCCATGCTAAGCAGATGTTTTAGATTCTGGCTGGCAGTGGGAGGTGTATGAAGCACCCAGGAAGAAGAGTGCTCTGAAGGGTTCTCTGTCACAGAAAGCTCTCAGCAGCAGCTCTGTCTATGATGGGGGGGAGAGTGCCAAAATGTTGAAAAGTGACGAAAAGAAATGAGAATGGGGAAGTAAGGAAGAAAGGCTAAGAGCCTGGATATTTCATGGGCTCTATAATTAGCATTTGAATAATTACATGGATTCTAGTAAGAACTTCCCAGGAACTCATAAAACTAAAACTCTGTGTATGGCAACTGCTATGTGCTATGTGATGTGCCCTTCCTAGGGGCACATTCCAAAGCATGACTGGGAGCCTATGGCATCCAAAAAGGGCATTCGGTCCAGTCGATTCCAAACGGCCCCTCTCCTTAGGCAATGAGGTCCACTCCTGGGGGAGCCAAGTTTCCACACAACACCTTCATGTCTTTTCCTGGACTCCATTTTCTCTGAGGGGCTCGACCATGCTCTGGAATCTAGTCCTATAGTTTTGCTTTGCCCAGGAATTTACTCATATATTCATTTAGCAAACATTTGTGAAAACCTACTATGTACTAGCAATATGAAGTTTATTAGGAAAAATATAGAGGTATGAGGAACAGATGGCTTTTATCTTCAAGGAGATGACTTCTAATGTATAACATATCTATAATAAAGTGAAATCAGCTAAACAGGCAGTAAGAACAGCACAGAAAAGATATTATGGGGATTCAAGGTGAGAGAGGTGATTTGAAAAACTTAGTTACTGCACAGAATTCGAAAATTACGTATTTGGTCCTTGCTTCTCAAGGTGTTGACCACAGGACCAAAACATAGGCATCACCTGGGAGCCTGTTAGAAATGCAAAATCATAGACTCCACCCAGACCTCCTGAATCAGGGTCCATAGTCTAATAAGATCCTCTGGTGGTGTCTGCTCACATTCAAGTTTGAGAAGCACTGGTTTAGACCCCATACGGTCTTAAGGAAAACTTGTTTTAAATATGGTGTGTGTTTTTTTTAACAAACAACAAGCAGAAAGTGAACAAAATGAAACTCCTTGTGTTGTGAGATTAGCCTAACCGCAACATAATCTGTCAAAATTAGTACTTTTCCTTAATGCATCTTATATTTCCAGTTCCTCCTTTATTCAATCTGAGAGGGATGCAGGTGTGTGGGGCTGAAGAAAGAAGGGGAAGAAATGGGTCCTCTCTGAGAGGCAGACGGGCTGGCAGGCTACCAGTGGATTCAGTTCCAGAAAATGAAGCCTTTGTGCTTTGAAGTGGTCTGACGCCATTTGCTCTTAGATCTCCGTTTCACCTTGCCTCCCAGCTGTCCTGTGGCACCACATTGGCAGCAATGCATGCATTCTCATGCTGGTTTCATTTTATATATGGATTGGGAAACATTTGTTGACTACCAATAATGTATAACATGAGCTAAATGCTCTCAGGTACATAAAGGTGTGGTCAAAGATGCAGAGAAATAATTATAACAATAGGTAGACATAAGTAGTACCAAAGACTATGAATGTTCAGATAAGGGAGAGAATATTCCTAGCTCAGGAAATCTAGGAAGGCTTCATGAGGGAGGCAGCAGAACCAGGTGGGCCTTAAATGATGATTAGGATTTTAAGAGGTTGATAAAGGATTAGAGCACTTTATTGTAGAAAGAGCATTGCGCGATCAAAAAGTATGGAATTGCAGAGAGGAGGGCTTTCTTTGAGGAGATGAAAGATCCTGAGGAGTGGGACAGCATGCTAGAAAGAAAGACTTGGAGTTAGGTCATAGATGGTCTCAAATGCCCAAAGGTGGGTGGCAGGAAGTCAAAGATTTGGGGGGATAGCAATGACATGATCATATCTGTCCTTTGGAGTTTTTATGCACGGGACATTTTTATAGCTGAGGGCGTGAGTGGGAAAGGGTAAGAATTTGTGAGACTCTCCTATTTTTTCCAACAACTCCCAGTCGAAGACATAGATATTATTCTTTTCTGTCATGTTCTTCCATCTCCCCACTCCCCCACCCTCCTGCCACCATGTAGCCCACATATGCTCAGCATCTCCAAGTGAACCGGGCCTGGGAAGCAGCACAGCCCTATTCCCAGGAAGGTGGCCACAGGGCATCGGTGTGTTGTGATGGAAAGCACTGAAGCCACGGACTTCTCGAAGTCTGGGTGGCGATGACTATCATCCTCAGAAAGAAGAGGATGATCAGATAGGAAAGCCCATTTCACAATAACCTCCTTCACCTGGACTTGTTTCTGGGTATGTGCTGTTCTAAGAAGAAACATCCAGTCCCTTTTTCTGTGAACTTGAGTCTTCTTTGTCATGTCAACATCACCAACAGGGGAACTAGACAGAACTGTAGAGCCATTTTGCCAATTCCCTCACTTAATGGAGAGGCTGAATAATGACTTCTCCAATTGCAGCTGGCCAAGCTAGAATAGAGCCTTTGAAATATATATAAATGTAAAAGCTGGAGGAAGAGCTCTAGCGACCCCCACCCTTGGAAGGATGAGCTTCTCGGCTGCCCATGTCCACAGGCTGTGTGTACCCAGCTGTCCCAGCCTCATGCTGGGCTGCAGGCCAGTGGGAGAGGCCCTTCACAGTGAGTACAAGGGGCGAGGTACTTCTGATGGCAGAAGCAGCTGACACACCTGTATCCAGCATGCTGAGAGCCTGTTTCCCCTCTTAAAAAGAAAAATGTAAATGAATTTTACACTATTTAGAAAAGAATTTTTAAGTTAAGAACATGCAACTTATTCTGGTTGGCCTAGACCAAAATGCAAAGAGGCTGGTGTGAAACCGCTTTCTCGATGGGAACTAAGTGAGACACGCAACATGCTCAGTTGCTTCCCATTGGAGGTGAGAAGGAGTCGAGTCATCATTCTCCTCTCTCTGCAGCCCTTGTGGAGGATGTGCGTGGGGATCAAGTGCCTGCTGACGAAGTCCTCAGGGCTTACCACTACTCTGGGAACAGGGAAAGACAGACGCCTTCTCCAAGTCAGTGGTCACAGGTCTCACCGCCTCAAAATATCTCCTCATGCTTTAACTATCTTGTGCTCTGATTTAAACTTATAAAGAAGAAAAGAGATAGCCAGTTAAATAGGACATCAAATTCTGCATGTCCCTGGCAGTTTCCTTTGACCGGGCTTCCCCCAATCACCTTGGCTAAAACATAAGCCAGAGCTCCTGTTTCCAGAACAGCATTGGTCAACCTGAGGGCAGAGGCTTGCTTTGGCCCCTCATTTATAGAAACAAGGCAAGATTCACAGACTCAGAGCAACCTCATGTCAGAAAACACAGAAGCCAGAAAGACTGGGCTCCCCAAGAGTAAGGTAGAGACAGATCAGAGCATTCTGTCACCCAGCCAGCCAGCTTCATGGGAAAGGATAAGGGCTGGACAGTGAGAACGTAGTCTGCTTCTTCGTCAAAGGTCAGCAGTGCCCAGCTGAATACAATACATTTCGCAAATCTAATGTTAATTTTTCTAGAAGCTGCATTTTTACAAGCAAGAAGAAAAAGAGAAATTAATTTTAATATTTTTATTTAGCCCAGTGTATCCAATATAATGTCCTTTGAGCATGTAGCCAATGTAAATTATTAGTGAGATATTTTACATTCTCTTTTGTCTTAAATCTTTAAAATCTGGTGTGTATTTTCCACACAAGCACACCTCAAATCAAACCAGCCACATTTCAAGTGCTGAAGAGCCACACATAGTTAATGGCTGCAGTATTAAACCCCTCAGAGTCAGTATTCTGAAAAGAGGTAGGCTGCCTATTGCAGTAGGGGAAGGGGGAGCTGGTTTCCAGGGAAGATGCCCCCATAAGTATTGCAAATAATGTCACTGTCATTATCATCAGAGTCTTTGCAGAGCTTATTCCATACCCTGACCCTGTGAACAGGGAATTATTCTCTCCTGATCAGCACTAAGGAAACAGGGTCTGTAATGAGGGCTGGTCCATAGTCACACCATAAAGAAGTGGGTATGGGATCCTGAACTCTTGTGCTGACCACACAGTGCCCCGGAAAAGCCCTGGTTCCAGGGAACAGTTCCTGACACTCCAAAGGACTCTCTGTGACTCTGTTCTGTCTGGTCCCATACAGATTTCGCTCTCTGTGGAGAAGAGCAATGACACTGCCCCCAACACAGATGGACGCCTGTGTATATTACCCAGGAAAATATGTGTTTGTGGGAAGGTGGGATCCAAGCAGGTGGCCGTGGGCAAATGTGTCAGAAGTGGCTTTTCAAGCTGCCCGGCAGTGCCTTCTCTCTTCACTCCCCTCCCATGGGGTCCTTCTGCAGGACTCTCACCCTGGTCTGCCTGTCCTCTCTCTCACACTCACTGCAGACCCCTCCCTGAGCCTCATGTCCCCATAATACATTTGGGCTGCATGCCATTACCTGCATGCTCTGCTCGTTGCTTAAGTGATGGACTGTGCTAATGTGCTAGACCTGGAGTCACCACTAATGATATAATGGGGAACTTCTGGAGAGGACGCCTAGATCTGAAGAAGGCAAGTTAATAGAGCAGACACTGGGGAGGTAGAGGGGCTTTTGTACTATCTCATTTCATGTCTGCTGCTCCAGAACAGCAGTATTCTAGAACTGAGTGCTCTGTTCAAATCTGACAGGGCATTTACCACCAGATGTGTTTCATCTAATGGTTCCCAAACCTCAGGCCTCCACAATTCATTTTCACTATAATCACTTCTGCTTCAGATCTGGAAAAAGGCCATCCCCATAGTCAGAGGCCATGGGGCATGTGGTACAGATAAAGTATGGCTCTGCCAGCTTATGTCCTACCTCCCACCACCTCACACACTCACACACACACACACTCACACACACACACAGAAAACGCAAATCAACACCTGGTCAGGAAGCCACACACAACTCCCACCTGCCAGGTCTTGCTTTGCCCAGGAGGAACACTAGACTAACATGTAAACTGGGGGATTCTCTCTAAGGGTCCCATGCCCCTCCCCACTCCCCCCAGTGTCCTTTCTCTCCACACGTGCACATGCCCTGGGGCCAGCACAAGTCCATCCCTCGCTGACATCCTTTGCATTCAAAGAGTTCTAACAACAGCCAGTCGTGCTCAGTGGAGCACAAACATCGCCCTGCTCTCTGCTCCCTGAAAGACCATATGGAAACTCCCTGTCATTGTTGGCCCACATCTGACAGAGGCTTTTATCTCAGAGGGAAAGAGCCTAGTGTCTGAGCATCAACCCTGCCCCAATACAAAGTCAAAAAGACATTGGCCCAAAGGGCCTGTCACAGAGAAAGAGTTTTTTTTTTTTTTAATTTTCTCTTCCCGCCAAAATGTCTGCACCCCTAGACACAGCAGCAGGTCCGTGGAGAGCCTGCCATCTGACCCCCTCACACGTCCCTAATTGCCTCCCATCTGGTGTCTGGCACACACAAAGGCCTCCACCTGGCCCTGCCCAGCCTTTCTTCAGGCCGTTTTGTGCATTTCTGGGGCCCAGGCTGGGGCTGTCCCCTGCCAGGCCTGGTCGGGCACATGCTGGTAGGCACTTGGACTAGGACCATCTGAGGTCACTCAGGGAAGGAGGACAAAGGCCTGGCCCAGGGCGCAGGGCCGGGGGTCTCGGCTTTCCAGGGTGGACACTGAGGACATTTCGTTAGCCCAGGACTGACAGGTGATGTCGATGGATTGGCCCTCAGCCAGAGAAAGCGGATGTTGGAGCCTTAAGACCTATCAGGGTTGGCAATGTGCATCAGAACACATGGGCCTGTGACTCAGCAGCTCCCAGCTCCTAAGAACATGTCCTGGGCTGAGATTCAGAAGAGCCCAGTGACGGAGCTGTCCCCAATTCAGAAGGGCCCAATGACAAGGCTGCCAGGGTTTTGCAGCACCATCTTTCTGTGTAATAGCAAAATTTCAGAAACAGCTCTAGCAATTCAGAACAAGCTGGGTTACATAAATAGTGGAAATATCCACACTATCAAATACTGTATAGTGATTTAAGATGATGCTGGAGACCTGTGTATGTTTATATCAAAGGATATCCACAAAACCCTTCTCAAATTTAAAAAGCAAGTTACAAAATGACATGTGCCATGTGACCAGATTGTTATACACACATAATGTGTATATACATGTATGTATGTATGTACATGTGTATGAAGAAAAAGTATACACACCAAGATGTTAACTGATTATTTATGTGTATTAAGTTTATGCTGATTTCCTCTTCGTATTTTTGATTATTTGTATTTTCTTATTTTTACTTATTTTCTATAATTGAATGTGCATTACTTGGTAATGAAAAACAAAATTAAAAATGAATGCTGTCTTGTTTGCTTATAGGTATAATTTAAAACCATGGACTCGACAAGGTCATCTGAGGCAAAATATAGAGGAGGGAACAGAGTCCAGGGCAGAGGCCTGGGGGCTCCACCCAATACTTAGAAGTTGGGTATAGGAGGAGGAGGGGACAGGAAAGGGAACCAAGAAAGGGCAGCCAGTAAGAAAGGAGAAAAACCAGAAGGGTCCCAGAGGCCAAGTGAAAGAAGTGGTTCAGACAGAAGTGGTTCTGCCACGTGTCCCTAAGATGTCACATCATAGCACTAGGACAGCAAACCGAGCTTTGGTCTGGCAAGAGGGAATGCTATCAGAATAGGAGGGAAGGTGAGGAAGTGGAGCCTTGCTGTAATGAGCAGCAGATAAATGGAAGATGAAGGGATTGGTGTCCATCAAGAGAGGAATTTTTTTTAAGGTGGGAGATACTTCAACACTGTTGTAGGATGATGAGAATGCTCAAGGAACGAGGGATGCTGTGAGAGAAAGGAGAATTTCAAGTGCACCCAGCATGGAGAGGAAAGGCTTGCTCTGCTCTAGGAGGGAGGAGCAGGCCAGGAGCAGGCTAGACAGTTCACCCGCTGCGAGGAGAACATGAGTCCTCCCTATACAGTGGGCACCACGTAGACAGCTTGGTGTTGAGGGAGTGGGTGGGGGAGATGAGGTATCTCTGGGCTGATTGTCACTACTTAAAAAAAAAAAGGAGCAAGCTGAGAGTGAACGGAAATCTGAGGAGAGAGAAGATGAGGAGGATGCCCTCAGAGCAGGCAGATGCCCCCAGGGCCATGGGACTGTGGCATCGATGCACACAAGATCAGTTGGCACCCTTGTGTTTGCCTCTAGCCACCCTCCAGCGCTCTGTGGGTGAGGAGACTTGCCCAGGGAGGTGGAGGAGGTGAGCAGAGGCCTTCGGGAAGGCTGCCCTGCAGAGATTTTCTCATGCTGGAACATTTTGCTGTACACAGCTGCTTCCACCGCGGAGGAAAGTCTGATCTGACTTAACTCAGAGGTCACACCCTGCAGAAAGCTGCAGGAGGTGCTCCCATGAAGGACATGAATATTAATTAGGTGCCTATATCAGTTTCTAAAATTAAAGTAGGAGTTCCCTGAGGGCTAGAAATGAGTTATCTTTATCTTTATCTCCTGACTTGTTAGGATAGAACTTTTAAAAAAAAATTAGTAGGAGCTCAATAAATCCGTGTTGATGGAAGAAAGCGAGGAAGGGAGAAAGGAGGAGGGGAGGGAAGGAGACACGAAGGAGGAAGGCATTTCTTTCTTTCAAAATTTAGAAAATCAAAGCTCACAAAGGTAAGAATAGGTCCAAATCCTGCTTATAAAATCAACCAAGAGTTATATATAATTTTTGTTGTATTATGAGACACATGACTAAAGCTCCAGGGAACTTGCATATAATTTGCTTATAGTTATTGTCCTAGTGTAATTATTAGTATGAACACATGTCAGGCTCCCAACTGTCCTTAGGTTAGATGACAAATTGTATGGTCATCCCTGTTAGAGCTACTATCATCTAGTCAACCAAGGCCTCAGAGTCACCGTCCCCTGCAAACCCCCATCAGCACCTCAGAACCCAGTGGACACTGAGTACAGACTGAGGGCAGGTACCTGGGTTGAAGCCTTCAGAATAACCTGCAAACTGAAAATCCAAACTTTTTCATATTTTTTATGTGCTTCAGTATCAGATTCTCACTTTTGACCCTCCTTCCACAGCCCTACAGTAATACATGCGAGTGTAAACTGAGTATATCTTTTAAAATGTTGTGTTTTTATTTTCTTGTTTTGTCACTACTTTATTGGTTATGCACACCAAACAAAACTGAATTTCTAACAGCTTTTTTGAGGTGTGTTTTAATTATCAGCTCAATGATTTCTAGTAAATTCAGAGTTGTGCAACCAACCAATACAACAAAAATTCAATTAATTTTACTTATATAATGGAAAATTATGCTTATCTTGAGCTTTCTATTAAAATGTTTATTTAATGAATTTAATTCCATCCCCAAATATATACTCCCTAACACACACATACTCTCTCCCCTAATTTTTTTGTGTGTGTCTCAGGAAATGGCTTCACCTCAACTCTTAAGACAATAAATGTGAACTATAAAATAATTATCACATTCTCTAGTGTGATACTGCTTTAGTATATTTCTCCATACATACTCCATCTTATGTTTTCATGAAAAGGGAGAGATATGATCATAAATGAGAAGATAGGTCTCTCCATATAAAATAGGAGAAAGATGATAGCTGGTATCTGCTGATTGCATTACACAGCCCAGAGTTCTGTCTCCAGGGTTCCCCTCCTCACGCTCACCCAAGCACCACACCTCCTCAGCCAGCTACTCAAGCTTTGTGGTTATTACTAATGGACGCCTTGCCTTGTCATTTAAAGCCATTTTTTCTGGATTATTAGGGAAGAAAATCCATGCAGGTGCTGGGAAGGCAATGGGCCTTGTTTTCCCATGGGCACCTTTTATTCTTTACCACAGATCATCAAGCTACTGGAGGATTCCAAGCTGAAAATTACTGACCAACTTCCCTTTCATCTCAAAACCTAAAAGAACACCATCATAGCTGCACTGAAATCTACTACTCTCATGTTTTATTTTTTTATATTTTTGATGTATTTTTGAAGATTATTTATTTTTAAAGAGAGGGAAGGCAGAAAGAAAGAGAGGGAGAGAAACATCAATGTGTGAGAGATACATCAATAGGTTGCCTTTTGCACACCACCAACTGGGCACCCACAACTCAGACATGTGCTCTGACCAGGAATCAAAGCAGTGACCCTTCAGTTTGCAGGCTGGCACTTAATCCACTGAGCCACACCAGCCAGGGCTACTTCCACGGAGTACACATTTAACACTGTAAAATCAACTCTCCCACCAACTAATATGAGTGGAGTTTGTGATATCAATGTACCAAGAAAACTTAATTGCAAAAAGCGCTAAATCCTAACTTCTTACCCAGTCTGGTGTTTGTGTTCAGTGGGCCTAGAACACCTCCAAGAACATCAACAACACAAAGTGCCTGGAAGAGAGAAAAATCTTTCTAGCGTCCTCCAGCAAAAAGCTATAGAGGTGGAATTTCTTATCTAAGAGCCCCAAGAGTGGATCCCAAACTTTTATACTTCATGGACCCATACTTTTTAAAAAATATTGGGTGTTTGGAGAAGTGATAGTTCAGAGTCTGGCATATCTTGTCAAGTAAGGATATCCCCCTTTAAAAAAATGATTTGAACACCCCCAATAAGAACATGCTCTCAGAATGACTATTCTATAAGTTTATTGAATTTTGTTTCACTTAGAAACTTGTGTCCACCTGCTTTCCTTGAATAAGAGCATATCCTCACCCAAAATAGAATTGACTTTTTAAAAATTTTTAAATTTTTATTGAATTTATTGGAGTGACATTGGTTAATAAAATTATATGGATTTCAAGTGGACAACTCTATAATACATTATCTCTATATTGTATTGTATGTTCACCACCCAAAGTCAAGTCTCCTTGCATCACCATTTATACCCGCTCTACCCTCTTCTATGCCCCCCACCCCCCTTTTCCTCTGGTAATCTCCATAGTGTTGTCTGTGTCTATGAGTTTTGGGTTTGGTGGTTTTTTGGTTGTTGTTCTTTTTTTGCTTAATCTCTTCACCATTTTTCCCCACCCTTCAACCCCCTCCCTTCTGACAGTTGTCAGTCTGTTCTCTGTACCTAAGAGTCTGTCACTGTTTTGCTTGTTAGTTAATTTTGTTCATTAGATGCCACATACAACAACATTTGTCTTTCTCTGACTGGCTTATTTCACTTAGCATAATGTTCTCCAGGTCCACCCATGCTGTCACAAAAGGTAAGATTTCCTTCTTTTTACAGCCCAGTAGTATTCCATTGTGTGAGTGCCCCCCAGCTTTTTTATCCACTCATCTACTGATGGGCACTTGGGCTGCTTCTAAATCTTGGCTATTGTAAATAGTACTGCAATGTACCTGGGGTGAATGCATTCTTTTGAATTAGTATTTCAGATTTCTTCAGATTATTCCCAGAAGTAAAAATGCTGGGTCATAAGTCAGTTCCATTTTTAATTTTTTGAGGTAACTCCACATTGCTTTCCACAGTGGCTGCACCAATCTGCATTCCCACCAACAGGGCAGAGGAGTTCCCTCTCCTCCACATCTTCATCAACACTTGTTTATTGATTTATTGATGATGGTCATTCAGACAAGTATGAGGTAATATCTCACTGTGGTTTTAATTTGTATTTATCTATGATTAGTGACATTGAGCATCTTTTCATATGTCTATTAACCATCTGTATGTCCTCTTTGGAGAAATGTCTAGTCAGGTTCTTTGCCCATTTTTTTTTGTAAGAGTTAATATGAACCCTGAGGACAGTGGTGAGGAGCAAGATTTCAAATGCTCCCTTTTGTCCATTTTGTAATTGGATTTTTTTTTGGTGTTGAGCTATATAAGTTTTTTATAATTTTGGATATTAACCCCTTATCAAATGTACCAGCAGTAGAATTGACTTTCACAAAGACAATGAAATTTTTTTTAAAAATTGTTTTTAATTCTTTACCCAGATCTAAAGATTGATAAAGAACAATCCCAAGCTGAATGCAATAAAACCTGCGATGATCTCACAAATTCCAGAGATTCTATATTCTTATCCTCTTCCCCCCACCCGCCCTTAATCTGTATCATGGTCTGAGGGAGTAGTTTTCTGTGCTGTCCATTCTCCATCAGCAAACCCGAGAAAACATTCACCTTTACAAACACAGCATAAAAAGTTATAGTGAGAGAAAACCCACAAATCACCAGATCTAAAGTGCTCGGCAATGGCAGTAAATTTAGGAGTTATCGTATTTATTCTTCAAATTCATTTGTGACTCCTTGGTGACACCATATACATTCTCCTTTGGAAAGTGAACAGGAAGCCAAATATAAAGGTATAAATTACACTTACCTGGTTACGTTGGTCAGGTGAGGTTTATCAGCCACCTGCTAGTGCACTGCCCTCCTTAGGTCCTTACGTGCTGGGAGAGGACAGAGATGAAGACAATGCAGTCGCTACAAGGGAACTAAGGTGTGGGCATGAAGCACAGGCCTTCCGAGCCGAGGGTGCCAAACTAGGCTAGGGGCACAGTGTTTGGGGACAACAGGGAGGAAAACATCTGTTACAATCCCTTCCACAATCCCAGCCTGCTTTTGATTTCTGAAACTGTTTTTACTTAACTTTTCATTTTGAAAAGATTTCACAGCAAAAGAAAAGAAGAGCAGAACAAGGAACTTTCACATAACCCTTTGAATGAGGCTCACCATTTGCTGACATTAGAGCCCCATTTGCTTTACATTCTCTTTCCTTTACATGCACACCCACGCTGTTTCTTGCACTAAGAGAGTTGCAGGCATCATGCTCCTTTATCCCTAAATATTTCAGTATTTGCTAGAACAAAGATATTCACTTGCACAGCCAGAGTATAACAATCAAAATCATGAAATTTAGCGTTGATATGATGTTATTCTATAATCTATACAAATTTTATTTGTGTTCCTAATTATTACAAACTGAATGTGTCTTCTAAAAATTCATGTGTTGAAGTTCTAAGCCCCATGTGACTGTATTCAGAGATGGGGCCCTAAGGAAGTAATGAAGGTTAAACAAGGCCGTAAGGGTGGGACCCTAATTCAGTAAGAGTGGTGCCCTTACAAGAAGAGACAGGAGAGCACTCTCTCGCTTTGTCTCTCTCTCCTCCTCCCTCCCTCTGAAGCCAGATAAGGATGCAGCCAGAAGGTGGCCTTCTAGAAACCAGGAACAGGGCCCTCCCCCAAAACTAAATTTTTAGGCAGCTTGATCTTGATTTTCTACTTTCCAAAACTGTTAAGAAAATAAATTTCTGTTGTTGAAGCTGTACTCTCTATGGTATTTTTTCATAGCAACTTGAGTAAACTAATACACTAATAGTCCCAATAATGTTCTTTTTAGCAATTTTTTTTAGCTCAGCATCTAATCTCCCCAGAACTCTTAAAGCCCTTTGTCTATACTCCTTGCTTTGGTACACTGAAGGGATTGCCATTTGTTTTTGATAAACTTTTAGCATATATGTGTCCATCTCTCTAGGGAAGCTTTAAGCAAAATGAATCTGTGCTTTTGTCTGGCACATCTGTGATTATTATACAAGGCCCACACAAGATCTTGCACACAGAAGGTACTGAATGAATACTTGTTAATTGATTAAATGGGAATAAGCTTTAATTACTAACTGCATTACTGCTTCAGGCCAACGGTCACTAAGAGAACCATACTTTAGTGGCCTATCTTGTCATGTTGCCAGAACAAATTTTCCCATTGTTCAATGGGAATAATGCATACTCTTATTTTATTCACATTATGCCCTAGTTTGTAGAAATAATTCTTTCTTCATGCTCAGAGACATATAAACTCTTGAATTCCTTCAGGAAAAATGTCAACCTCTTACCAGGGTTTTAAAGGCTCTTCAGGATCTGGCCCTAATGTGCATTTTCACTGTATAATTATTTCTTACTACTCACTCCACATTTTAACCAAAATGGGTCACTTGTCGTTCCTTTTGAATGTCCTTAATTTCCCATTCTCCAACACTTACTCATTCTTGATTTTTCTGCCTAAAATGCCATTCCTTCATCATGATTGTTCAAAATTACCATGCAGTATTGGAGCTCAACATGGAATAGATCAAAATTCCATTGTTCTTCCTTATATGCATGTGTACATTCATTCCACAAATACTTATTGAGCACCTGCTGTATTTCAGGCATGTACTAACATGATTGAACTACAGAGGTGGATGAGAAGATAGAGTTTCCTGACCTCATCAGCACATCCTTGCCTTTGCTGATTGGTCAGTCTATTCTGAGAATTTTGGCAGAGTTTCTATTTAGATTGTATTGTTTTTCTGATCTAAGAACACAATGGTCCTCTGGCTAACAAGAATACCTTGCCTTTGTAGACAACTCCAGAGTTGATAAACACATATACATTCATTATCTCATTTCATCCTAATGCAGAGATAAACCCAGCCCCATCTTGTTAAAGAGGAGACAGAAGTTCAGAAAGGTTCGGTTAACTGACCCAGAATGATGTCAGATCAGGATAAGGACACTGGCCTTCTGACCCCCCATCCAATTTGACCATCTTCAGAAACCAGATGTGGAGGAGGAATAAGCAATATTATATCCACCTTATGAATGAGAAAACTCACTTAAGCACAGCAGAAGTCAGGAAATGCTACAAACCAAGTGCAACCTAGTGGTACTTGGAAATGAAGTTCATTGCTACTTCTTCCACCAAGACAACATAAATCAACTATCTATGCTTTAAGAAAAATTTAACAATTTCCAGAATTTGGATTCATAAGTTCAATTGGTGGTAATTTGACCTTGCTTTACAAATACTTGAAACTTGAACTAATATTGTAACATGTCAAACCAGTAAAAAATTCAAATACAAGTAGTTCTTTTGCACTTCTAGTTTTGTCTTACACTATTAAGGTAATGTTTCAGAAAATTTTGCAAAGACTCTCATGCTCCACGAATTCTAACACACCCACTGCTAGTTTGGAAGTGTTTCCTTTCAGACTGTTATCAAAGGCAAAAGTTTTTTGTTATTACAGTTATAGTCCCAATACCCAGCTTGTATTTTTTTCACTTGATGTTCTATTTAGACTTTTCTGTGTTTTGACATAATTTGAACATAGAACAGGTCTTGGAATCAGAAGATGCAAGTTCAAAACACAGCTCTACAACTTATTACCTGCAAAGGCAGGTCATATGGGGCCAAAGCTTCTACAGTTTGGGGAGCCCCTCTTTAAGAACACAAAATTGAGAGCATAATGACTATTTCTGTGGGAAATAAAGGATATAAAAACACATATCTGGAGATTTGTAGATTTTGATCTTCTGAGTTGTCTTTAGACAATTTACCAGAAATGCTTCCTGATTGCAATCTGGTTGCCCCTCCTTGTTGCATACAACATGACTCTGGAACTCAGCGGGGACCCTGAAGGTTTAGCTTCATTTGCTTTATATTAAGTATACCTCTGCCAGTATGATCTTGGGCAAGTGGCATAACTTCTCTAGCCATCAGTTTGCTCATCTGTAAAATAGAATCATAGCAGCTACCTGAGAAGGCGGCTGTGAGGACCAAAGGAAATCATGCAGAAAACAGTGTTGGAACCCACTGAGCACACACAGGCTGGTTGTTACTCCCTAACACTATGCCCACACTGCTCCTGCTCCTCATAGAGACCATTTGCCATCTGGTTAGATATTGTCTTTTTTTTTTTTTTTTAAACAATCTATGCCTTCATTTCTTATGTCAGTTTTAATGGATTTTTAGACTAGTAGCTTTTGTTAGTTTTTGCAAACCTTTCTATAGCAACGTATAATTAAAATAGGAATTAGGTAAAGCCACACTTTATCAGGGTTTTCCCCTTAATTATTTCTTCTGAAAACAATGCCTAACAAAATCTTTTTTTGAGGAGGGGGGCGGAACGCACTGCAACAATTAGAAAAAGGTTAGAGGACTAAGAGCTTCAACGTCTCTGGCCTGTGAGCAGACGGGCCATTAATAACTTTGCAGTTTCTAATTCACAGCAGTCTCAGATGAGTTTCCTGCCCAAGCTGGTCCACTTCTGAGACAAAAGCCTGGAGAAGTGTCTGTTTCACGCCCCACTGGAGGCGCACACTGCTCAGGGCTGGTCTCTCTGGTGGCCTATTTTCATCAGTGGTTTGGCTTTAACAAATCACTACAGGGAAATTCCGTTTGGGCAACACACAAATGCTTCCCTTCATACCACTGGGACTCCACTACAATCCTTTGTATTTTGTAAGTAACCCACACAAATGTCAATTGACTATTTCCTCTTACTGCTTCCTCTCCAACAAAGATGACCTTGTCTGTGGCGACTTCTCCAAAATGTTATGAAAAGTCTGAAGGTGACCCCTGAAGGTTGTTCCTAAATCATTTATTCCACAGCTCATTCTCTTTCCAGAACTATTTTCATGTGACTGTATTTTACCTGATATCATACCAGCTCTGACAAACAAGGACTAATTAGGCAACTGCAAAATAATACATGACCTGGGGGAAGGTGTTAATACCCCGACAGGCAAGAGATGCCAAGTGTCTCATTGCTTTTAAAAATTAACCTCAGTTTCAGTCTTACCTTTGTGAAAGAAATGCTCCTGCAGTTACAACTACTGCAGCCTCCACTCAGTTACCTTACTGTATGTAGTACTGGAAGACGGAATAAAAAGGGAGAACTACACGGTGAGCGGGAGAGATGAGCCTGAAAAGAGGCTCGGCACCACCTCAAAAGCAGATCTAGAGCAAAGAGGCAGGAAAATGAGCCATCTAGAACATCTAAGTGCTGGAGAGAAGAAACAAGAAATCAATTAAGAGCAGGTGGTGAGGCACAGCTATTACTTCCAATGATTTCTCTTATTAAGTCTATAGTATTCTCTTTTATATTTAAAAAAGAATATGCCCTGGCTGGTGTGGCTCAGTGGAATGAGTGCTGGCCTGAGAACCAAGGGGTTGCTGGTTCTATTTCTAGTCAGGGCATATGCCTGGCTTGCAGGTCAGGTCCCCAGTTGGGGTCATGCGAGAGGCAACCAGCTGGTGTATCTCTTGCACACTGATGTTTCTCTCCCTATCTTTCTTCCTCCTTTTCCCACCCTCCTTCTAAATATAAATTTAAAAACCTTTAAAAAATTTTTTAAAAGAATATGTTTAAATACTTAGAGATAATTGAATATCTCCTTCAATACCAAAAGTAAATGTTTAGTAATTGTGCATTCTGTAAGAGAGAGAGTTGACCTCAAATTTAAATTAACTTTATGAAAGTGTCAAAAATATATCTGCTTTGATTTAACCACTTTGATTCTATGGTAAATTTCACGATTCTACCTCTCTTAAGACATCTGGTCCACCAATTTACATCCTAGTCCAAAAGTATGAGAAATTTTTACTAATCCCTATTATTGCTCAAAGCTCAGCTGTTTTTCTTTTTCTTTCTTTCTTCCTTTTTTCCTTTCTTCCTTCCTTCTTTCCTTTCTTTCTTTCTGTCTTTCTTTCTTTTTCTTTGGTAACATCAGTGTAGCTCCATAACGGTGATTTCTAACAGAGCGTGCCCAGCTAACCCTATGGCTGGGAAAAATGCTTCCCACATACACATGTATGGGTGTGTATTTAGTAGATAAGTGAATGGATGGTAGAGAAAGCCTCCTCCGTCCTAAAAAAAAAAGGATAAAAATGATGAAATAAAATAAGAGTAATAATGTAATAAAATAGAGTATTTAAGATAAAGTTCATTTTATAAAAAGTCTACTAGACAACTTCTTTTCACTGACTGCAATTTCTGAGCATTATGCAATTAATATGTTATATTTACTCCATTGTTCGGAATTAGTGAATGGACTATATATCTGCCACATTGCCCTAGGGAAACCTCCCCTGCCTGGCCACCCTGCTAACTGATCCCTTCTTCATAGTGTAGATATCCCTAAATCATGGTATTCCTTTCCTTCAGAATGTTAATCATGGTTTATAGTTGTGTATTCACTGTTGAGTGTGTCTTTCTCCCCACCAAACATTAAATCCCATAAGATTGAAAGCAGATCTGATCTACCTCTATTAGTTCACAGTAGGACATGATCAATGTTGTTGAGTGAATGAATGAATAAGGGACCTAGGGAATGGATCCCAACCCTCTTCCTCCTCCCCTATCAAATCCTTGGCTAAGCTATAAATAAATTCTGGGCAAATGAGTCAGTGTAGGTGAGTCACACACCAGAAGATAACATTCCAGAACATTTAGAAAATATTTGTTGAGAATCCAATGGGAGCTAGGACTCTTCAAAGAGCTACAATCTAAAAGGGGACCTAAGGAAGCAAAAAAGCTACAACAAAAACCAGAGGTAATGATGACCACAAGTGAAAGGCAGATGGTGTGATAAGAATTCTGAAGAGGAAAAGGGACTTGCAGTTGAGGTTATCCCCCCTTACTCCATGAACCACCTTTCTTTATAATATTCCCTTGCCCCTCAGTCCTTTGGTCACATCCATTTGGCAAATGGCTATGTTATTTGTCACCTCTGCTGCTGCACCGGATCAATGGGCCCAAATGTCGGATGCCAAGGGGACAGAAGGTGTGTAGCACTGTGCATCGGTGCAGGGGCCCTGCTGGTAGTCACGCACCAAGCGAAAGAAACAAGTGGGGCTGAATTAACACAAAAATGGCTTTATGGAACCTAGTAGGAGTTTGAACTGCCTGCCAACCTAAAGCCAGTCACCACTGCTGCTTGGCATTTCTACTGCTTCCCTGCTCAAATCAACTCCCTTCCCCCTTCTTCTCAAGGGTTATTTCAGAAATGTTTTATTCTCTTCTGATCTCTGACAGTGCCTCTCAGAACAACATTTCCTGCTTTTATCTCTCAGCAGACAACCCTGTCTCTTACTCCACAAAGAAACTGAAGTCCAAGAATTACCCGGAGAGTCCACACCCAAGGCCCCTTTCCTGGGGCAGCCCACTAGCAGTGACAGACCCAGGGCTGTAAGACCTATCTCCCCACCTGACTAGGGACAACCTGAACGAGCCTCAGAGCTCTCCGTGGAGTCCGTGGAGTGCGCCAAGCTCTTCATCAAGGTTGCACTGCCACCCACCTTCTTCCTCTGCCAGGTCCTGCTTCCTTCCCTTTCCCGAGTGTGGATTCCAAGAGCACTCCCACATACATTTCCTGCAGGCTGATCTCTGTCGCAGGATCTGCTTCCCAGAGAATACACAGCCTACCAGGCCTAGCCCCTCTTCTTTGGGAGCCTTCTCTGCACTGTCCTCCTTGTCCACCAGTCTCACCACTTCAGCCACCTGGCCTTCATGCATTTGAATATGGAATGCTTGCTCCCTCCTCGGGGCCTTTACTTGCTGTTCCACAGCCTCCTCCACCTAGTTACCTCATGCCTATCCATCTGGGCACCTCACCTCAGACATAACTTTCTCCTGAGGTAAATAGATGTTTCCTTGGTCACAACCTCTCATGGGACCATATTTCTCTCCTTCACAGCACTTAGAGCTCTGTCCATCTTCCCTTGCAGGATTTAAGCGTGCTAGTGGACTGTTTTGCTCACTGGCACATCCTTTGTGTTTTGCATAGTTCCAGCTGGTGTGCTAAAAGCTGGGTGCCTACCACCCCCTAAGAGAGACAGTAACGTGAAGGTTAAAGAACATAGTAGACTTCCATTTTACTAATGAAGAAACTAAAGCTTGTGACTAAAGCTTGTGGGGCAAGTTCCCACAGTCAGTAAGGAGACTTGATATCAAATTTAATGAATTACAAAAGACTCAAAGAGAAAGGAGGGAAAACAGAGGGAAGGAGGGAAAAAGGATTACAATGACTGTTAACTTACTAAATTATTCTGTCGTGGCCTGAAATAGGTAGTGTTTCTTCTGGATTACAAAGCATTTTCTTTGTGAATTCCTAGTGGTTTAGAACCACACTGCCCAATACAGCAGCCACTCCCCACATGTGGCTATGGAGCCCCCAAAACGTGGCTGTAAGATGCACATTGGATTTCAAAGACTTGGAATAGAAAAAAAAAAAAAGAATGTAAAATACCTCATTAATGACATCTACTAATCATGTTAAAATGGTAATATTTTGGATATATTGTGTTAAAATATAGTATTAAACTTTAAAAAATGTAGCGGAAGCCTTCTTAACTGATATGATTTGCACTCATTGTTAATTGAGCAAAAGTGTTCAATAAACTGGAGAAGATCAAACCTACGAGCCCGGGGTGAACAGAGAATTTGGGAACAAAGAATGTGGGTCAGTCAGACGAGCAAATGAAGTGAATGTTGGTTGAGATGACCTCAGTACTAAACAAACAAGATCGTAATACACTGTACTATAAAGAAACACTGTTGACACCCTGGACAACAGCAGCTTCATAGATTCCATCCAACGACCACCACCCGCAGGACTGTGGACAGCAACATGGTGTCTGAGGCCATGACACCGAAGTTCTAAGGCATTAAGATGGCAGAAGTGGGGGCACCCCCCGGGAGGCAGGAGGACAATAAAAAGTTCGGAGATTATTGAACATTAAAAACAAAGAAATGCAGTTGATGAGGTGCAAAGTAACTAGCAGACCACATTAGATGAATATTCAGTTAGATGAATATTTTTTAGTACTAGGTAATCAGGTGAGTATGGAGATTTCAGTGGGGGGTGGGGAGTGAAAACATGAATGGTAAGGTGGACACAAGAGCCTAAGCAGAGGTTAGAGATGCAACTGTGGAGTATATATGGAGGATAAGGACTGTTTACTTTAGAACTGTAATTATTGAGTAAAGGGTTCCTGTAATGAAGTAAATTCACTCATAAAATTTGATAAATTTGGTATATACAGCTCATGAACTACTCACTTATTTCATGTGGAAATTTAGCATCAACTTACTTTACTAGAAGAAACAGGCCCAACATATGCTAGAGAACAATGGTGAGAAGTTCCTGAGTCTAGCTTCATAGACTATTACAAGTAAGAATATGACTGCAAAAGTGCAGGGGATAATACGTTGTGTTTTTCTCTGGCAGTGCATTTTTATTTTCCTCTCTTATCCAAGTAGACTTAATTTTAAAAAACTTATTATAGAAGCATAATGTGCATACATACAGAAAAGTGCACATAAGAGTAGAGCTTAAATTTGCACAAACTTAAACACATCCATAAAATCAGCTTCCACAGCAAGAGAGCTCTCTAGTTCTCCAGAAGCCCCCCTCACAGCTCCTCTCAGAAACCCTCCCGCACAGCATAACCACTATCTTAGCTTCTAATAGCACAAAGTTGTTGGCCTGTTTTTGTACTTTTATAGAAACGGAAGCATACACTGTATATTCTTGTGCCCTGTGCTTAATTTTAAAGACTCAACCTAATTCTGAGACAATTGACTGAATCCCAGTTCGGCATTGTACTGTGTGAGTTTAGACAAGCCTTTTAACCTAAGTCTGTTTTCATCCATAAAAGTAGATTAGAATAATGTTTACCTAATAGAGTTGCTGAAAGGATTAGATGAAATGTACATGACTGGTACAATACATGGCTGCAGCTGCTATATTGTTCTCAAACTCTGAGTCTGTGAACTTGCAAGACCCTGGGGTGGTGCAGTGCCTAATTCCTCATGGAGTATGGGGGAAAAGTCCACACCATCCAGGCAGTGATGAACCATTCCACTATTCTCAAATGAGCATCTTTAAATAAAATACAAAACCTGGCTACTTTATCCATTTCACTTGAAATAAAATAGAATGATCCATCTCACTTGCAGCCAAAGGAGAAAAATCGCAGTTGCTGGTTATATATTTATTCATCTGCTCTTCTAGAATATCAGCTTCTTTAAAAGAAGGGTCATGTCCTGCTTATCATAGTATCCCCAAGACCTAGCACCAGGTACTGGAAGCATTCAGTTGAGTATAGGTGACTAGTTGAAAGAATAAATAAGTGCTAATTGTATTGGGGCTTAGAAAATTATGCCAGAATCTGGCCCAATCTTTTGAGCTATGGGTTGTCAAAATTACAGTAGTAAAATCAGAGTAAAGTCAATCTCCCTCCCTCTTTCCCTGTGCTAGACAGGAAAATCCACTACAACCTAGCACATCCCATACTTAGAACTTGAATAAGCACACTAGGTCTGAAACTTTCAGAAGGACTGTGTACTGTAATGCTTGCAATACTGAGTTTACTCAAACTCAAAAGCTTTTAATGTGCTAATGCCAAGATACGACACCCTGGACAACAGCAACTCCAAAAATGCTGCAGTTTTCAAAAACACTCTCTTCCCAACACATGTCAGCCAATCAATAATTTTTTTCCTGGTGCCTTCCATCTTGGTTTTCTACCAATGTATTTCATATCTTCTTGACTATGTCCATTTTTTTAAGCAGGAAAGGGGAAAGTATAATATTCCAATGGAATTTCACTTTGTTCATTTTACCCTCCAGTAGTTAATTAAAAATAAATTTTGACTTCTCACAGAGTGAAGTACCTCTTCAAAAACTTCCATCTGTTTTATATTAAAGTTTTGATAGGCTCACAAGCCAATCACTCTAAGTAAATAAATCAAGCAGGAAATTACATGGTTATAAAATAAGCCAGAAGATTTTAACAAAATAATAGTTTACTGACTACTAAGCAAAACCCACTTCATGCAGATAACTAATAAACAAAAGCTATTTATAATCTGTTGCATAAAATAAGTATGGTTAATATTCTCTAGATGATGACTAACTTAAAAATTCTTCCATTTAACACTTACTGAGATTTTCTAAACACCATGCTAGACACAGGAGCTATAAATAGCCATCCCTACTTTTCAAAACAAAGTCTAGTGGGAAAGTTTTATGGAAGCACTAGGATAATCAGGAAATGATTCACTGATCTGTACCTTGAAGGTTAAGCTTTTAACAGGCCAGGGAGACAAAAGCAGTAATACAGAAAGAACACTGCAAACACAGGCATGGAGACATGTAGAGAGGAGCATGCACATAAAAAGAAATATTATTATTTAGGCAACAGACAACTATGGAAGGTCTCTGAACAGGATAAATGCAACAGACTCGTGTGTTTTCTCTATGTGTTTCTTTATGCTTACTATAAGGAGAGATTGTGCCTTGTCCTCTCAGCAGCTGCATTTCACACTGTACCTTAGACTGGCATTCTGGTTTCATGCATCAGCCTCACACACTTGATATACGCGGTCTACTGGGAAGTAAACTCTTTTTTTGGTGGGTGAATCCATCAGATTTCTGAGCTTAGAAAGCTAAAGGTAAAATCTGGGTGTTGATGAATTTACCGGGGCAAAGTAATAATGCATAGACCTGACTGGGGACCAGCTGGCCTTGCCCAGGTGACACCCAGATACCACCGAACAGTTTCCTGATGTCCCTTTATAATGACGATCAGAGTGATTAAGTGCCATAATCCAAGTGAGTGAGGGAGGAATGGAGTGAGAGCAGTGGCCTTCTGCAGGCTGAGAATTTACCACAGATTTCAATGTGAGGGGTGAGGGAAGGGCAGGAGACTTCTCAGCGGATGATTGAAGGGAAGGCAACATCACTAAGAGGCAGAAAAAAGGAAGGGCAGGTCCAAGTTAAGAAAAAGAGGACATGACGGATTTAAGGTGTTGACATAAGAGTCATATGGAAATATCTAAAGGCAGTTGAAAATAAGGCTCAGAATGAGGTTCAAGAGTAAAGTGCAACAAGTCAAGTTGTGTTAACAGATAAAATCACCTGTGAAGAGAGTCCTAAAGGAGAAGAGGTCTAAGAACAGAATCTTGGTTAGGTCCAGAAGGTCCATGAATACCATAAAACATAAAACCAAAGTGAAATGAGCAATGCCAAGTCAGCTTGTACACAGATGCTTTATTTCAGATGTTAAGAGTCAAAACCGTAAGCAAAATTCTCTTACAATGGAAAGTTTTCGCATACATCAAGAAACTCAATTTAGTCAGGGTAATTGTTGTATTAATGTGAAAATCTTACAACAAAAGACAGTATTATATATGTGTACTCAGTTTCCATGCAAGTATGGCTGCTATATGTATGTCTGGCATTTCTATAACATACTGAAAGAAATTCAAAGGAACACAACAGGACAAAGGTGACTGAAGATGCCTGACATGCTTAAGATTTAAAAAGTTCTTACAAAAAGCAAGAAAGCAGTTAACTGAAGGATTCAACCAATACCAACCCAAATAGGTATTATGTCTAATAGTCCCAGGCTTATCTGCAATATATTACTGTTGGGATAATTTCATGCTCAAGAAAAATTGTGCTTTAAAAAATATAGCTCTCCCAAGATATTATACTTTGGTGATTGGACACTGTGTACATACAAACCAGCTATGTGCACCCAAACCAGATAAGGGCTACGTAAATTTAAAGAAAAAACAAAAAACAGAAACCAAAAAATGAACCATTATGTGCTATTAGTTCAAGACAACTGAAATTGAAACCCATCCAGTATGATTTTGTTACAATCGTTGGTTTTACAAAGTGAAATTTCTGTGAGAAGTTCACTAATTAGGAAGCAATCAACAATACTTAACAAACATGCTAAGAAGATTCCAATTAGTTCATCTATTTGTTATCAACTAGGCATAATCTTAGTAGCAGACACTTTTTTCACTTCTCACCACAGCTAATGTGCAAAAACAAACTAGTGGATTTAAATAGCTTAAAACCCTATTAGGTCTACTGTTCAAGAGCTAGGCATTAAAATACTTAGTATTTCCTTTTCTATTAACACAAAGACATCAGAAAATCTTAAGCTGTTCTTGTCTTAAGGCATAGTATTTTGGTATTTGCAAGGATCTGCCTGGTAATGGTTGATTCCATTAAGTTAACTTGAGAACGTGCCATCAATTGCGTTTTCTCTTTTCACACAGTGCAAGTGGTGGTCGCTCTTTCCTTCTCTCATAGCAGCAAGCCGACTCTGCTATTGTCTATAGCAGCATACTTCAGGGGTGGAGAGGGAGAGAGTGTGTCAATTACAAATACAAACGAAAACTACAGTGTACAATTCTATTTACCTGTCAGTGTTTAAGTTGACAGCACACCTTTATATATCTCCAAAAAAAAAAAACCAACCCATAAAATCTCTACACAAAAGCAAATAAAGACATTCTTTCAAGAAGAAATAAAGTAAGTGCAAACACCTAAAACAGGCAACTGAAGCAACTGTTGTAACCTGTAGAGGAACACAGATTTTATAAAAGGACAAAGTATTTTTATAAATAAAAAATAATGTATCTACTTCTGAAACATTGAGTAAATATAATAAACTTCTAAGTGCAGACTGTTTTTAGGGACCAAAGTACCATATTATTTTTTAAACAAAATGTAAAAATTTCAAACACATATACAAATCACCAGATTAATTTAATAACCCCCATATAATTTAAAAAGAAAATATTAAATTATTATTTAGTACATATTTTAGAGCTACTTTATGACCAACATGATTTAAAGGGCATAGTGCAACATTTAGGTAGATATGACATACAGTATAGATATTGTGTATTTTGCAGCTATAACTTACTACTGTTTCATACTTAAAAGTCAAAATTGTTCTTTAATATGTCAGCTGTAACAACAGGAAACAACACTGGCTTCTAGACACCCTGTCTAGGTATAAATATCTACATTTAAGCTTTAAAAATGAAAATAAATTATAAAAACAGACTTCTTTCCAATTTACAAAATTTTTCTGCTCCTACATACTGTACAATACATTCAACAAACTCCCAGCTCTTCTGAGATTTATGAAGAAAATACTGACTCTTTACAAAGGAAAATACCCTTTTTCCATGCTTTTTGTTTTTAGTACTATGCTCAAATAAATACATTTAACACTGTAGTTTTATTGTTTTTGAAAAACGCCAAAAATTAGTAGTGCAACTTTCTATCTTTCCTTTAACTTCTTTTCCATTGTGTTTCTTTGTCAATGGCAGCCTAAGTAAATCAGCACGCAGGCAAAGGTACTTCATGAAACTGTGTGTGCTTCCCATAGGTAGACTAACTTTGGAGACCACACATAAACCTATCTGTAACAAAACTGCAGCATTAAGAGAGTAGCAACATATACCTTTTGAAGAAAGTGTGCGAGAATTTACTTTTAGATTATCCATGAACATTCCAATGTAATTTTTATCTTGTTTTTTAAAAACAATTTTTAAAAATTTCATCTCTTAAAAAATAAACTATGAAATTGCCTACCCCTTACTTTCTGCCTGCTAAGTATGAAAAAAAGATACAAACCATTAGGGATGTATTAAAACCTTAAAAACAATTAATTGACAAAAAATTCATTGCAACCTAATTTAGTATAGAATATTAGGGAGTGGGGCATTTCATCAGTTTTAATAACAATTACAGTATGAGAGCTCTTGAAGTGCTGCTGCTAGCTGTGTAAGTGCTCAAATATCTTCTTGCTTGTTCAGTCATGATAAGTTGGTCTTCTGTCTTCCCATAAACCACTGTTTCCCATTCACAATTTGACTAGGAAAGAAATATTAATAGTATTGTTAAAATTACTAGAGTACTTAATTATCTATACTACTTCACAATTATACATTTAAAAGTCAATTACTTTAATTGAGTGGATATTTGATAAGTAGTTATTATTAAAAATGTTTGGATAATGACATTGTGATTCTTTTTAAATGATGTTATGTTTTAAAAATACATACTGAGTCCCAACTGGTGTAGCCCAGTTGGATAAGCATTGTCCTGCAAACCTAAAGGTTGTTGGCTCAATTCTCAGCCAGGGCACATGCCTAGGTTGTGGGCTGGGTCCCTGGTTGGGGCACAAGTGAGAGGCAACTGAATGATGTTTCTCTCACACACTGATGTTTCCTTCCCTCTCT
This sequence comes from Tonatia bakeri, assembly GCA_004024845.1. Classification (NCBI taxonomy): domain Eukaryota; kingdom Metazoa; phylum Chordata; class Mammalia; order Chiroptera; family Phyllostomidae; genus Tonatia; species Tonatia bakeri. Next base: position 53,781 of record PVIA01009021.1, read on the forward strand.
TCTTCCCTCCTTTCCTCTCCCTAAAAATAAATAAATAAAGTCTAAAAAAATTAAGTGGTGACTATTAAATCACAATTTAAAAAAAACACATACTGAAATATTTAAGGTCATTTTTTTTTTAGCTTTCTATATTGTTTACAAGCCTATGGAGGCCGTTAAAAAGTTTTGTCCCTACATCTCCCTCCCCACGCCCAAATCAAATCATGAAAAGAATGTCAGTCTTTATTGCTTCAAAGTTTAACAAAAGATTGAGAAGATGAAATGTCAAAAAATGAGCTAAGAATGCTTTATGTCTTGCAAATTAGGAAATATAGTCATAGCACAAAGTCAAGTTTACACTGATTCATTTGTTTTCTGCCCTTATAAGGATTACTACATTATAGGTATGACCTGCTATGTAATAAATTTTCCTGAAAAGTTGTGTTAAACATTTGGAAATAAAATCATCCTAAATGGATTAAGAGAATATGCTACAAGGCCCTTTGAAGAGCAGTGGCTCAGACAGAGGTGAGGTGACCTATTTGATTGCCAAAGATGTTTTCAAGAAATGCTAGAGCTGCAGTAATTGTGGGTGTAAAGAAAACTTCCTCCTCAATGAACTCTTAAATTCTTTAGTTGAATTCTTCAGATAACATGGTAAAAATTTTCCAGCCTTCATTTGCTGCTGCATAAGGGCTGCACAGCAATGGAAATTTTAAAAAGCTTTGTTTTACAACTTTTGAGCCAAAAAGTTCACTGGAAACCATTATACCAACAAAATCAAGCACAGACTGCTTCTAACCACCTACACTTTCAAGACAGCAATTAGGGCCACACTTATTTGTTATAAGAGAAGAGGTGCCTAAAAGGTATTTCGATATTTTTAGTTTAAAAATGAAATAATATGCACCCCTATGTTCATAGCAGCACTATTTACAATAGCCAAAATTTGGAAGAAGCCCAAGTGCCCATCAGTAGGTGAGTGGATAAAAAAGCTGTGGTACATTTACATAATATAATACTACCCAGCCATAAAAAAGAAGGAAATCTTACCCTTTGTGACAGCATGGATGGACCTAGAGAGTATTATGCTAAGTGAAATAAGTCAGACAGAGAAAGACAGATGCCATATTTCAGTCACTATGTGGAATCTAATGAACAAACTAAATTAACAAGCAAAACAGTAACAGACTCATAGACAGAGTGCACACTGACAGCTATCAGGGGCAATGGCTAGATGAAAAGGGTGAGGGGATTAAGCAAAAAAAACCAAAAAAACAAAAAAAAACAAGCCATAGACACAGACATCAGTACGTGATTACTACAGAAACAGGGGGTTGGGAGAGATAGAAGAGGATAAAGGTGGGATAAATGGTGATGGAAGACTGGATTTGAGGTGGTGAACACAGAATGCAATATACAGATGATGTATTATAGAATTGTATACCTGAAACCTATATAATTTTACTAACAATGTCACCCCAATAAATTCCATTCTAAATAAACAAAAAAATAAATAAATAAGAAAAAATAAAAATAAAATGAAATAATGCCTAGGAAATCACCAGAAGAGTTTCTGGCTACGACTCCTATTATTTAGTTTATATGTGCCCTGATGAATGAGTCACTCAAAACCCAAATCTAGTTTGGGTGGCAAAATAGTAATGAATGCTTAGTTACTGTTATAGTCAGTATCAAATTTAAAAAGAAAAAAGCATAATTTGTGATCAGTAAGTCCAAAGTGATAACTGAATAAACAACAACAAAAATCACTAAAAGAAATCTATAAATTCATACCTGAAGATTCTTTTCCAATGTGACAACTTTGGGAGTGTTAGGGTTTGGTTTCTTTTTGTTAAGTGTATATGTTTTGTTGGTTGAATTTATATCTTGTTTTTCAGGAGTCAAGTTGCACCTATTATCATGTATTTCCAATAATGGTATCATTAATAAAGATGTTGTAAATATATTTTCTGACTAAGAGAGAAAAAAAGAAAGGGGAAAATAAAACAACTAACTCAAAAACAGAGACAAATAGAGGGACTGATGAGTAAGCGGTAGTGGAAGCCTGGCTCATTTCCCTCCAAGAAAGCTTTTGACTCCGATGAAATTCTAATAATGTGACAAAATTAAATATTTCAGTAAAGATAAATACTTAAATTAAAAGTTTTAAGAATTATCATTTTTTGACATCATACATAAGAGACCAAACTCCTCTCAAAACAAAAAAACATATGAAAAGGAAGGAAGCAAATAAAATATTCCTTATAGTTAATAGCTTCTTTCTGAATTAGGTAGAATAATACTATAATAACTTTATATAAATCTCTAATGAACTGACCACACATTGAGTATGAAACAAAAGCCACTAGGACTTAAAGCAATCATTTAAAAAAAAATGCTTTACAAACCTGCGTGTCTAAAATGTCTTCAGTCAATAGTGGAGTACCGGGTTCTTCTTTTTCCCAATTATCTAAGACTAGTGATTTTCTGACTTTCTTCACAGAAGCAATAGGCTAGAATGAATAATTTACAATGAAAACATTATGGCAAAGTCACTTGGACATGATACGGCTTTTATTAACAACAAATAATACTAAAAGATCACCTCCTGTTTGCAGCTTTTATAAGCAGGTTCATCTTCCTCTTTGAGGAATATGTCTGTTCCAGTTTCTTCTTTTAAAACTTCCCGAATATCTTCTTCCAAGAAGGCAAGTGGCTGTGACTAAATTGTTTTTTAAAAGATTTTTAAAAAGTCTTCTATAACAATTCCCTTTTCTCCCCATATACAGAAACCCATCTTTTATATTTTCTCACTAGTGGCTTAATTTTCTCCCAGTCCCTGCTGATACATAATTAATCAACCAACCAGTTTTATGGCAAAAATAATTAATCAACTAACCAGTTTTATGGCAAAAATAATATTGCACATTGCAAACACTGAATGGTGTGGCACTTTCTTCATATATATAAGTGAGAGCACACTTCCCATCTCTATTCATGAGCTACTATTGCTAGCACTATTATTAAAATTTTTTTAATAGCAGCAACTAGTGAAGCACATACTATTGTACTTGAAACTTGGCCTCATTAAATTTATTTCTAATATCTCTTTTATCTTCACCAATAACCCTCTGAGGTGTGTTTTATGATCTCCATTGAACAGAAACAGAAACTGGGCCTTGAAAAGATATCTTGATCAATCAGTTAAGAAATTATTAGGAAAGTGCTTATGTATATCAAAATATTAAAATTATTTAATCCATTACAGGTAACCACTACTGAAACTACTAAAAGGTTGGTTTTAGTGTTAAGAAGAGAGCTCTGCTGACACTTGATTTGCCTTTTCTGGATGATATAATGTAAAGTAAAAATTCAAAACAAGCCAAGCAAAGGTTTATTTACAAGTCAAGTAAAAAGATGAACACAAACTCAAACTTATAAATCAAGAGATTAAATTTTTATCAGTTTCAGTGAATATCTTTTTTAAAATATTAAAAATCAAGGATAAAAATCAAAATGTGTTTTTATTAAATTAGAAAAATTCTTAAAAATAAAAAGAATATACATACCACAATTTTAAGGGGTCCATATTTTTTCTCCTGAGCAGCAAGCGCATTCTTAAAAGGAGTAGGAGTTCTTGGTGTGGTACCCAATATAGATCTTCTAATTGTAGGTGTTCTAAACCTATCCAATCATTTAGATATTTGTGTTACAGCCAAAATTTGACTTCATATGAATTAAGGAAGGCAACTGCATATATACATGATTTATTTAAACATTACAGGATGACTGTAAAGTATGCCTGCTTAAGCTAATTCTTATTCTAATCAATGATCTTTTTTTTCCCCTGTGGAAGTATTTTGTAGATATGATTAAAGTCTATAACTAATTGACTTTATTTCAATGATCTTAATACAGAAAATAGAACTAATGTAGAAAAAAGCAGTAAAAATGTTTTGCTTGAGTTCAAAGGTTTAACAAATACATTTCGCTGGTATTCAGTCTCCTGAGGATAAAACATAAGGTTATGATTTTGTTTTCAATTCTAAGTCCCATATGGATAGGGACTAGGATATATGCATACATGGACGAAAAACTAAAAATCTACTTTTGAAATTATGTGTCTTGTTTTTTTTTTTCTTTAACACAAATATTTATTACCTACTTACCCTACATTCTCCTTTTGATCTTTGGGAGTTGTTTCCTTATGAAGAGGAGTTGTAATGAGAACTTTCTGCCCACAAATAGGAGTTGATGTAAATGAAGGATTTTCTATATTAACTTGTTCATTTCCAGAGCATGTGTTGAAAAACTAAAAACAGAAGCGAGTTTAAAGACAATTTCTAGAATGTCAATATCCCTGAATAACTATTAAACTGATAATATTTTCAAATTATTTCCCAATCTCTCTTAGAAAAGGATTGCCAATAATACCACACTTACACTCCACTCCATGAAAATTAAGCTCCAGGAGGGCAGGACTTTTTGTTTTGTTTATTACTGCCTTCCTAGCAGTTAGAACATTGTGTAGCACATAACAGACATTCAAGAAATAGTAATTCAGCACATATTCAAAAGTTACAAATCAGCACAAAATTTTTAGAACAGTGTATTATCAAATAGGAATCTAGAAACCATAAATAGCTGCCATGTTAAATGTAACAGATTTGTACAACAGTATAACTGTAAAAAGTTTTATTAGTTTATTAGTAGATGATCTTAAGTATCCTTTCCTATGAGAATATTTTGAATTCAGAATAATACTTTGCTGATTAAAAATACAGGTGTCTGGCAAATATCCTTATTTACAACACAGCTCAGAACCTCCAAGCAGCCAAAATTGGTATCACATAGTCCATTTCCAAATGACAAGCTTTATTCGTTGGATCTTAACTTACATGCAATTTTGAATTACTAATTTATTTTTGAAGCCAATAGATTAGAAGCAGTGGTAAGAAGAAGTGGAAATTGCTGTAAAGCTATTTATAATTGGAACTAATTCTAGCTCTATCATTTTTAGTTCCTAATGTTTGCAATATATTACCCCTAAGATTAGCAGTCAAACCCTCTTTAAACCCTGCAGTGATGCCCATCAATTACAAGATAAAATCCAAGCTCTTTGACATTGGGTATAAGGTCTTTAGAATTGTGCCTCACCTTCTTGGCCTTGGATTTCACACTTCAACAAAAATTGCTAGTGTGTAAAGCTCTATAAATAGAAAATTGCTAGTGTGCCCAAACCCGTTTCCCCTTCCTCTATGCATTTTATAACTCTGAAGGGCAGGGTGGGGTGGGAGTCACACTATTCACACTGCTGTCTGCATAAACGACACCTCCTGAAGGGCAGGGAAGGCGCAGTTTTCAGAAAGCAGTGACTGTGTCCTGCCAGATCTTCCTCATACTCCCAACATCTAAATGCCTCCCACAGTATTTCAGCGCTCTCCAAGTTTATGTGACCATTACACTTCCTACTCCCATAAAACTAGTTAGCCTCTGTCAGGACGACTTGCTTAACTTCTAAATTTCATTCCACCTACCTGCTAAGGTTTTTTGGAAGAGGATTAACTGAGATGCTATAATAAAAGTATTTGGCACACAGCCTAGAATACAGTGTTCATTAAAAAAGAGAAGTACAGTTTGCCTTAATATAAATATCTGCTGCCCAGGAACGTAACTATAGGAAAAACCAGGTAGTTCTTGATATTCCTAGAAAAACCTGACACATGAAATTCTTACAATGAGCAGTTAACTATGGATATATATATCTAATATCTGTTGAACAGTCACTCAGAATGTTGCCACCAAGCTCAGCTCTGCCATTAGATAATTTGGACAAAACATTTTACCTTCCTGGGCCTATTTCCTGATGAGTCTCATTAAAGATGTGGAACTATATATGTAAAACATCTCTTTTAGCTCTAAAAATTGTTAAGGCACTCTAATGCCACTACTACATTTTGTGAGATACCTTCTGATTTATCAGAGCTTAGCATGCTCATGTATACATTTTAAGTACATTATCCATTTTTATATGATATTGAAGCAGTGAATTGCTAGCAAGGATATTAAAGATGTAATTTAATGGAGCTCATCAATATTTGGAAAGATAAATAGAAACAACACTACTACCTGTGAAGGAGAAAATGGTAGTGTTTTCACCGGTGTATGTTTTAAAGCTGTATTACTGCCATCACTGAATGAGCCATCGCTAAGTTCACTGCCAGGGGACTGGCCCACTCGTGTTCTTCTCTTCTTTCTGAGAATGGTTGGTGGAGTACTAAACTTGACCACGTTGGGGGATGTTAAAGGAACAGCCTCACTTTCTGCACCATTACAACTGTTTTTTTTCTCTTCAAGAACCAGGCTGACGTTAAACTGACATTCCATGGCACCTTCATTGTGCTGAATTCGCATTAGTTTAACAGGAGTCATGGCACCTTCATTGTGTTGAATCCGCATTAGTTTAACTGGAGTGGACTTGACAGGAGACGCAGCCGCATCAGTAAGATCAAAACTGGTAACATCACTCCATGCTACAGGATCCTGCAATACATTAAATTCTTAAAGTTAATGCTGTAACCTAGTTAAATCTGATCTTGAACTTGGGATGATTTGCACAGTTAATTAACTACTCATTTTTATCAATAGAAACAGGTTTTCCTTTCCTTGTTCATCTTTTTTTTTAAAACAAGACCATTTGTGAGGAACAGATTATGGTTTTACTATGACTCCAATTTGGAATATCCCAAAATAATATTCCATCTAATTCAGTAGCTGAAGCTTACTGTCAACATATTTTAAGTAAAAAGAACAAATTATTTTGTTATTATCAAAGAGTACAAATCATCATAAAACCTTACACTCTATTCCACATAAGATAAATGCTATCAAATTCTACATAATCATCCAGTAATGTGTATGGGACATCTTCAAAATGGTCAATCATCATATACTTTGATCCAGAAATTCAGTTTAACCTAGGACATAACCATGATTTTACATAAAGCTTCATGTAATACATTCTGCAATTTGTAATACTGAAAAATTGGACACCATTACCAACAATAAGAATACATTGGGTAAATAAATTTTGTTGCAGTCATATGATAGAATACTATGAAGCCATTAAAATTCAAGTTTAAAAAAACAGTTAAGAAAACAGAGACATGCTTATGATATGTGGAGAAAAAAAATCCACAAACATGTAAGTATATATTGGGCTTTGAAAATACATGAATATGTATATTTGGTATGTATAGAACATAGCCTGACAGGAAATACCTCAAATTATTAACTCTTGATTTATGAAAAATTTTAATTTTCTTCCTTACAGTTTTCTCTGGTTCCCACCTATCACTAAGATATTTGTACAACTTGTATAACAAAGAATAAAATGGTAAATATTAAATTTTAAAAATTCTATACAAGGTACATACTTGAGAAAGACTTATATATTTTTTCCAGAAGTCACTGCAAACTATGAGAGAAATTAAGTGTGACATGCAAAGTAATGCTTAACATAAAACTGGTCAGGGTCCATTAAACTGAGTTTCTAAACATGAAGCCACGTAACTAAAATTGAGCTTTTGATAATTTCACAATTTCAAACTTACAGATTCGATAAGTTCTAGAGTCTCTGCAAACTCTGGGATGGTCTGTAGCGAGGACAGCACCGCATTTGCCTCTACGGCCAGGAACTTGGTGGGTGAATTCTGCTGAGCAGTCAGAGTCTGATTTTCATCCATACTGTAAAACTCACTAGTGTGCTCCTCAAGGCTGTTTAGAGCATTGGATGTGCTGTCTTCCATGAGGAAACTACTGGACCAGCTAGAAAAGTTTCCAGGCTGCTAAAAGTACAAAAAAAATTTGAATATTATTTGTCATTCTGAATCTAAGCAGAAAATTTATATTTTAAGTAAGAGTTTTTTTCTACAACATACTTTACAACTAAAAATATCATAGCAGATATTCTGTCTTTCCTCAAAACTGATATTAATTTTTTCATTAAATTTCATATCTTAACTCTCTTTTTTCTAACTAAATTTGTTCTAAAATTTATAAAATCATAGTGAGATAATACAAGCATGCACATATAACATAAAGTTAAAACCTGTAGAATCTGGCCTCGACCTTTCAAACTTCATCTTTTGACACATCCTCCTCCCAGGAAACACCCAACTGCAGTGCTTGAGATTCCCCAATGAGTTATTTTTTTACCCTGGAATGCCTTTGTACATACTGCTGCTCCCTTTATCTGTAGAATGCTGCGCAACCTACTGACCAGGAAAACTCCTATTCCTCATTTAAGATAAAGTTCAAACATTGGTAAGCACTCCATCAGACTATGCTTTCACCTGTTCCATGTATAATAATGACCTGGTTCATTTACTTTGCTAATATATAATCATTGCCTATCTTTCAAGACCATGTTCAAATAGAATTTCTTCCAGGAATCCTTCCTTGACTACCTAACTCTCAATTAGGCACCTCTCCTATGTGCTCCTATAAAACTTTGTGATTTATTTTATCAAAACACATCCTGTTTCCTGCCCATGTTCCCATTACAGAGTATATCCTTTGAGGTCAGGGACTGCATCATTTTTCTTTCTCTCACTAGTGATGTATACTGGGCAATATACTTATCTTTTGAGCCTAGTTTCCTAGTGTCTCATAATAAAAAAACAAGAGAAGAGACCTGGAAGAGCCATAATTAAAAAAGAATATGTAATTTGAAAGCTGTTAAGAGAGTAGATCCTAAGAGAACTTACCACAAAGAAAAAATTGTTTTTCTTTTTCTTTTTTTGCAGCTCTATGAGATGATAGATGTTAACTAAACTTAAGTGGTAATCATTTCACATCACATGTAAGTCAAATCATTATGCCATACACCTTAAACTTACACAGTGCTCTATGTTAATTATAACACATACTAGGATAAAAAGAAAAAGAAACACAATATATAAAGTGTACTGCAATGTCCAGTAAAACTTTCTGATCTGACGAAAATGTTTTACATCTGAAGCTCTTCAGTAAGGAAGCCATTATAACCACAGAAGCAGCCAAAATGTGGCTACAACTGAGGAGCTGAATTTTTAAATCTTATCTAAAATCAAATGTGGTTAGCAACTACTGTATTTTATGGAGAACATCACCCCAGTCCATAGGAAGCACTCAGTAAATGGTACCTATTACTATTAAAAATAAAAATTGCTAGAATGTGCTGGAATCACACTAACAAAATGTTAAGTTAAGTAAGATGAAAAAACAAGTTTCCAACACTGTTACAATATAAGTCCCACCTATTTAAAATTTCCTTAAAAATATAAGAAAGTGAAGCAACCTTATTTCATTAGCATAGAGTCTATAAGAGAGGTTTTAAACCATATTCATTTCAAGTGAGTTTTCAGCTAGGAAAAAGATTCATAAAGGGAGATCACTGGGCCCACTGGAAAAACCACAGGTTTATAATCATACACACCTGAATCCAAATCCCTAACAATAAACCACCCACTTCAAAGAATTAATATAAGCATTACCCAAAATTCATATAACACATCTATAATGCATATTCAGTAAAACAGTAGCCATTATTATCACATAATTCTTAAAAATGAGTACTTTATATGTGTATGGAGTCTATTTTGCTGGGTGTAGCAACTTTCCTCTAGAATCAGGAATTTCCAATCTCCTTATAAACCAGATCTTGGCCCTGGCTGGTATGGCTCAGTGGATTGAGTGCCGACCTGCGAACCAAAGGGTCAAGGTCTGATTCCATATCAGGGCACATGCCTTGGTTGTGGGCCAGGTCCCTGGTGGGGGTGCGCAAGAGACAACCACACATTGATATCTCTCTTTCTCCTTCCCTTCCGCTTTCTCTAAAAGCAAATAAGACATTTTTTTTTAAACCAGATCTTTATGAGAGTGGATTTCAGATAGCAAGTTCTTTTTAAAAATATACTCTTTCCCCTTTTTAATGCAAAATGCCAATTCTTTTAGGTAGCTATATTTTCCTGTTAGGCTAAAAATGATAGGCTACAATCTGAAAAATAATCAAAGGCATTTTTGTACACTGACAATGAAATATCAGGAACAGAAATCAGGAAAAAAATCCCATTTGCTATAGCAACAAGAAAAATAAAGTACCGGAGTTCCGGCCAAGATGGAGGCATAGGCAGTCGCATTGTGCTTCCTCGCGCAACCAAAACTAAAGACAATAAAAATTGAGAAACAAGAATCAACCAGAACAGAGAGAAACTGAACAGAAGTCGGGCTCCAGTACATCCAGACCGGTAAGGAGCGGCGGAGTCAGAGGCCTGCGGATAGGGGTCGAGGGGTCCCGGCGGGAAGAAACGCTGGCTGGCAGGTGCGGGTGCGCGGGGCGCTGACAGCAGCAGGTGGACCGGTGGCGGCCCCTGGGCGCGGAGGCGACTGGCAGACCCAGTGAGGGGTGCAAGGCGGCTGGCTGGCCGCAGCCACACGTATGCACAAACTAAGTGAAAACGGGCAGCGAAAACAGGCAGAGCCGCCGCATTTCAAAGCTTAAGAGCCCCGTCTGGGAACTGAGGCCAGGAGACTCGCTCAGCCTCACAGGAGACTTCTCGGGAAGCCCACAGAGTCCGAGAAAGTGCGCAGGCCCACCACCCGGGAGCTAGCACCGGAAGGGCCTAATTTGCTTGTGGGAGGCAGTGGAGGGGATGGAAGTCCTAGAGAGAGCGGAGCAGGCGCCATTGTTCCCTCTCAGACCCCGCCCCCACATAAAACGTCATAACCCAGCAACTGAGGTGCCCTGCCCTGGTGAACACCTAAGGCTCCCCCGCCCTTACGAAACAGCCGCAACCAAACCAAAGGAAAATTTAAAAGATGGCTCAAACGGATTTGAAAGCCCCAGAACCAATTTTTTTTAAGTGACCAAGAGATAGCAGAATTACCAGATGCACAGTTCAAAGCACTGGTGATCAGGAAGCTCACAGAATTGGTAGACTTTGGACATAAATTAGATGAACAAATGCAGGCTACAATAAGAGAAATGAAGGAAAACTCACAGGGAACCAATTGTGAGGGACAGAAAACTGGGACTCAAATCAATGGAGCAGACCAGAAGGAAGAAAGGAACAACCAAACAGAAAAGAATGAAGAAACAAGAATTCAAAAAACTGAGGAGAGGCTTAGGGACCTCCAGGACACCTTTAAACATTCCAACATCCGAATTATAGGGGAACCAGAAGGGGAAGAGGAAAAGCAAAAAATTGAGAACTTATTTAAACAGATGATAAAGGAGAACTTCCCCAATATGGCAAGGGTAATAGACTTTCAGGAAGTCCAGGAAGCTCAGAGAGTCCCAAAGAAGTTGGACCCAAGGAGGAACATGCTAAGGCACATCATAATTACATTAGCCAAGGTAAAAATGAAGGAGAGAATCCTAGAAGCAGCAAGAGACAAGGAGACAGTAACATACAAAGGAGTTCCCATCAGACTGTTAGCTGATTTCTCAAAAGAGACCTTACAGGCAAGAAGGGGCTGGCAAGAAGTATTCCAAGTCATGAAA
>PVIA01009022.1:0-65287 GCA_004024845.1 Tonatia bakeri
CACCAGTGCTTTGAACTGTGCATCTGATAGTTCGGCTATCTCTTGGTCACTTAAAAAAATTGGTTCTGGGGCTTTCAATTCTGTTTGAGCCATCTTTTTTATTTTTTATTTACCTTTGGTTTGGTTGCGGCTGTTACGTAAGGGCTGCGGAGCCTTAGGTGTTCACCAGGGCGGGGCATCCCAGTCACTGGGTTGTGACATTGTACGTGGGGGCGGGGTCTGAGAGGGAACAATGGTGCCTGCTCCACTCTCTCTAGGACTTCTCTCCCCTCCACTGCCTCCCACAAGTAAATTGGACCCTTCCGGTGCTGGCTCCCAGGTGGGTGGGCTTGTGCATTTTCTCGGACTCTGTGGGTTTCCCCCCGAAGTCTCCTGTGAGGCTGAGAGAATCTCCCGGCCTCCGCTCCCAGTCGGTGTTCTTAAGCTTTGAACCCCAGGGGCGCTGGGTCCCTGGGCCGTGAGGTCCGTGTCGCTGCCCATTTTCTCTTAGTTTGTCTGTGCAAGAATGTGTGACTGCAGACAGCCAGCTGCCTTGAGCCCCTCACTGGGTCTGCTAGTCGCCTCCAGAGCCCAGGGTCTGCCACCGGTTTGTCAGCTGCCTTCTGCACCCTGCGCGCCCATGCCTGCCAACCAGTGTTTCTTCCCGCAGGGACTCCTGGACCCCTCTCCACAGGCCTCTGACTCCGCCGCTCCTTACCGGTCTGGATGTACTGTAGTCCAACTTCTGTTCAGTTCATTTCTCTCTGTTCTGGTTGCTTTTTGTTTCTCAATTTTTGTTGTCCTTAGTTTTGGTTGCGTGAGGAGGCACAGTGCGACTGCCTATGCCTCCATCTTGGCCAGAACTCTGTTTCTTTTTTATTACTATAGTTCCTAAAAATATTTTATTGATTATGTTGTTATAGTTGTCCCAATTTTTCCCCTCTGTCCCCCTCCACCCAGCCTGACCCACACAGTCAATCCCTACACTTGTGTTCATGTTCATGGGTCCTTCATACATGTTCTTTGACTAATCCCTTTACCTTCCTTAAATCAGTCTCCACTTCACCCTTCCCCTATTTCGTTCATTAGATTCCACTTATAAGTGAGATCATATGGTATTTGTCTTTCTTTGAATGGCTTATTTCATTTAGCATAATAGTCTCCAGTTTTATCCATGCTGTTGTAAAAGATAAGAATCTCTTCTTTTTAGTGCTGTGTAGTATTCCATTGTGTAAATGTAGGGTATAAGTTTCTTTCCCTTCAATCTGGGCAGGCCTGTGGTCAGAGATGAAGTAATCCTGCATTACTTCCAAAGTTGTGAGGACAGATGATACTGCCTCCTCTAGAGATGCTCACTCTTGGAACCCCATTCTGCAAGGAAAGCAAGTGACCACATAAACAGGCCACATTTATGTCACAGGTGTTTTGGGTGACAGTTACAGCTGAAGTGCCAGCCAACAGTGGCCTCAACCAACAGTACAGAGTGACAAGACTCAGCAGATTCCAGCCCCTGACTTTAGGGCTGCCTCCACTGACCCTGAGTGGAACAAAAACAAGCCCTCCCCACAAAGCTCTACTCAAATTGTCAATTTAGTTATTTCTTTTTTAAAGATTTGAATTTATTGCCCTAGCTGGTGTAGCTCAGTGGATTGAGCGCAGGCTGAGAACCAAAGCATCGCAGGTTCAATTCCCAGTCAGGGCACATGCCTGGGTTGCAGGCCACAGCCCCCAGCAACCGCACATTGATGTTTCTCTCTCTCTCTCTTTCTCCCTCCCTTCCCTCTCTAAAAATAAATAAATAAATAAATTTTTAAAAAAGATTTGTATTTATTTATTTTTAGAGAGTTGGGAAGGAAGGGAAAAAGAGGAGTGAAACATTGATGTGTGAGAGATACATTGACTGGTTGCCTCTTGCATGCCCCTGACTGGGGACCTGGCCCACAACCCAGGCATGTGCCCTGACCAAGAATTGAACCAGTGACTCTTTGGTTCGCAGGTTGGTGCTCAGTCCACTGAACCACACCGGCCAGGGCCAAATTGCCAATTTATGAACAAAATAAATGTTGTTATTGTCTCAAGCCACTAAATTTGGGAGTCTTTTTCTTGCAACAATAGGTGAATGATACAGGCCAGAATCCCTTTTCCCATCCTAGGAGAATGCCCCAACCCACATAGGAACGGAGTGACTCTAGGCCAACCTTACCTTCCCCCATAACTTTCCTATCTGTCTCCTCCTTGTCCCTTCTCCAACCATGATACATCCCTTATCTGTGTTCCTAGCCCCCAGCTTTCTGCTTTGACCAGCCTCTGGACCCTCAAGATGGCTGCTTCTCTGATCCCCCTCAGTCTGGGACCTTTGGCCTGGCTCCATAGTCCACCCCACAAAAGAGATTCCAAGGCTGCACCCCTTCTCTCCCTTCATCCCCAGAGGCCAAAAGGGCGACCTGGTGGCAGACAGTTGGAAGTAGAGCACAGGTTTCCGAAACCCAACGGATGGAGAGTCTCCATGTTCCCTTTAATATATTCATTTCCCCTTTGATATCTGCCTAAGGAACAAGTGTCAGACTTGGAAGGATGAGGGTCATAGAGGAAGCTCTGTGACCAAGAGGTAGACCCAGGGAATAGGGGATGGGAGGTGATTGGAGGAGCCACATCCTAGGAGGACAACAGAGCTCAGCAAGGACATGGCTTCAGGGCCAGGAGCCACCAACAAGGTGTATTGGTAGGGCAATTGGCACAGCTGCACAGCCAGAGCATTATTGGGGCACATTGTGAAATAGTTACCACAATGAAGTTAATTAACACACCCATTACCTCACATAAGTACTATGTGTGTGTGTATGTGTGTGTGGTGAAAAACACTTAAGAACTACTCTGTTAGAAAATTTCAAGTATACAATACAGTATTATTTGACTATAATCACCATGTTGCACATTAGATTCCCAGGAATTATTCATAACTTTGTACCCTTTAACCAACATGTCCCCATTTTTCCCACTCCCCAGTCCCTAGCAACCACCACTTTTTGCTTCTATGGGCTTGACTATTTTAGATTTGTTATATATGTGGTATCATATATTTGTCCTTCTGTGTCTGGTTTATTTCACTAAAATAATATCCTCTAGTATCATCCATGTTGCCACAAATGGCAAGATTTTTTCTTTTCTTTTGTGTGTGTTTGTGTATTATATTTTCTTTAGCCATTCATCCACCCATGAACATGTAGGCTGATTTCATCTTTTGGCATTGGTGAATAATGCTGCAAAATGTGGGAATGCAGAGACTTCCAGTCAAATGGTGGCATAGGTAAACATGACTCGCCTCCTTGCACAACCACATTAAAATTACAACTAAAATAGAGAACAACTATCACTCAGAACTGTCAGAAATTTAGTTGAAGGAAGTCTGACAACTACAGAATTAAAGAAACTACATTCATCCAGATTGGTAGGAGGGGTGGAGGTATGGAATGAGCTGGTCCCACATACACATGGGCTGATGTGGTGCATAAAAATTTGGGAGGAATAACATGGAAGCAAGGAATCCCAGCCCCATACCAGGTCCCCCAAGCCAGGGTTCCAGTGCCAGTAAGATAAGGTCCCATAATTTCTGGCTGTGAAAAACAGGGGTATTGAGTCAGTGGAAGAAATTTCTGGAGCCCCAAGCAGTTTCCCTTAAAGAACCCACACATAGACCTACTCAGATCCACTATCTTTAAGCTCCAACACTGGGGTAGCAACTTGAAAGGTGCCAGGGGCATACAGGGAGGAACTGAAGTGTCTGTCATCAAGGTGAGAGCTGGGGGTCAGTTTTCTCTCAAACAGAAAGGCGCACAAAAGCCATTGTCCCTTTGTGAGCCCTCCCCACCACAGAACCACAGAGCCATAGAGTCAGCAGGCCAGTGCCATATCTGAGACTGCATTAACCTGGCTAACACTCTTCCCCCCACACTGGAGATCCCCTGGGACTCCATCCCATCCAACTTACAAGCTCACCCAAACTGTTAACCATGACTTTTCCATATGAATGGCTGGTCTTGGCTCATGCTTCACAACTTCCTAAATCCTATCAAATATAGGAGACTGTTCTGCGTGGTGTGGGCCCAGACAGGACCCACGCCCAAAAATAGGTTTTCCCGTGGGAAATCAGGCCTGCTTTGTACCTAGACTGCTATGAGACTTGCTTTTGCTAAAACTCCCTCACCCTGAATTGAGGCAGCAATTCCTGGGCTGCTTTTGCTTACTGTAACTTCCTAAAATCTATGCTAAACCTTTCAAGGACCAGTGTAACCAGTTCAACTACTTTTCCCTTTGCATTTGCAAAGATAACCACCTAAAGCGAACCTGTGCATAATTAATTAGGACCATCATGTAATGTGACCAGAAAAGCAATAAAAGCTGGTCAAGGCAAGGGCCGAGGCTTTTTCTCCTCTTGAGAGAGAAGCCATGCCATCCCTTTTCCTCCACAGGACTCAGTAGTCCATGTGAATTTCTCATGCCTAATCCACAATGTCGCAGGCCCCATGATCCAGGGTCTGCATCAGCTGGCACCTGCACAGTGACCCAGGGCTATGAGCCGGCATTGTGGACAACACATCAACTTGGTTGGAGTATGTGCACATCAGCCTAGGACTCAGTAGTCTGTGTGAATTTGTCGTGTGTCATCCATAACACTGCAGACCCCACGAGCTTGGGTTCGCGTCAATCAAACAAGCAACAGCTGGCCTTAGTGAGCCCCCTGTACCTCTTGTTAAATGGACCCAGGACTGGCACTAGTAGCAGCCAGCATAGATTCACAGTTTGGCTTCACCTGGGAATCTCCAAGTCCAGTGCAAGTAGCAGACATCTCAGAATTCTTTACAGCTTGTGCAGGGTGGCCCCAGACAGAACACAGGTGGGGGTTGACCTTGGCCTGCACCACCTGGGAATTCCCAGAGCCTTCACACCCAGTGGATGACTATAGACCATGTCCGAGCACCACCACCCTGCCTATGCATGGTTGATCCTCCATGGAGAGCAGAGGTTGGTGGTCAGTGGTCACAGCCAGTCCTTGCAGTTCACTGGCCTGGGTAAATCCCTCCCATTGATCTTCCAACAGCAATCAAGGCTCAACTACAAAAGGAGGGTGTACTCAGCCCACGTGGAGGACACACCTCAAGTACCCAGCTGGGGTGATAGGGGAGGTTGTTCCACTGGACCTTGCAGGGCACCTACTATGTTAGGCCACGCTACCAAGACACGGAGTCATAGCAGCTTCTACCTAATAAATAGAAACAAATGCATGGAGGGTGACAGAATGAGGAGATAAAGAAACATGGCCCAAATTAAAGAACAGATTAAAACTCCAGAAAAAGAACTAAACAAAATGGAGATAAACAATCTATCAGACACAGAGTTCAGAACACTGGTTATAAGGATGTTCAAAGAATGTAGTGAGGACCGCAACAGCATAAAAAAGATCCAGTCAGAAACAAAAGATACACTAATTGAAATAATGAACAATTTATAAAGAAACAACAGTAGAGTAGATAAAGTTGAGAATCAAATCAATTATTTGGAACATAAGGAAGCAAAAAAACAACCAACCAAAACAACAAGAAGAAAAAAGAATCCAAAAAAGCAAGGATAGTGTAAGCAGCCTCTGGGACAACTTCAAGACATTCAGCATTCACATCATAGGGGTACCAGAAGGAGAAGAGAAAAAGCAAGAAGTTGAAAATCTACTAGAAAAAAATAATGAAAGAAAACTTTCCTAATTTGGTGATGGAAATAGAAGTTCAAGTCCAGGAAGCAAAGAGAGTCCAAACAAGATGGATGCAAAGAGGTCTACTCCAAGACACATTATAATTGAAATGCCAAGGGTTAAAGATAAAGAGAGAATCTAAATGCAGCAAGAGAAAAGCAGGTTCCTACAGGAGCATCCCCATTAAGACTGTCAGCTGATTTTTCAAAAGACACTTTGCAGGCTAGAAGGGATTGGCAAGAGATATCCAACGTCATGAAAAGTAGGGACCTACAACCAAGATTGCTCTACCCAGTGAAGATATCATTTAGAATTGAAGGGCAGATAAAGTGCTTCCCAGACAAGATAAAACTAAAAGAGTTCATCATCACCAAACCATTATTATATGAAGTGTTAAAGGGACTTAATTAAGAAAAGGAAGATCAAAATTATGAAACATAAAATGGCAGTAAATACATATATCTCAATAATTGAACCTAAAAAACAAACTAAGCAAACAAGAAGAACAGAGACAGGATACAAAGAGCATTTTGATGGTTGCCAGATGGGAGGCAGTGTTGGGCAATGAGTGAAGAGGTGAGGGAAATAAGTACAAATAGGTAGTCGCAGAATAACCATGGGGATGTAAGGTACAGCATAAGAAGTGAAGTAGCGAAAGAACTTACACACATGACCCCTGGACATGAACAATGGTGTGGATGGCCTGAAGGACTGGGGAGTTTAGATAGAGTGGGACAAATGGGAAAAAATTGGGACAACTATAATAGTAAAATCAATAAAAACTAATTTAAAAAAACTTGGGACTGCAGATATCTTTTAGAGATACTGATTTTATTTCCTCTGGAAACATACCCTGAAATAGGATTACTGGATCATATGGTAGTTCTATTTTTAGTTGTTTTGGTTTTGTTTGTTGTTGTTGTTGTTGTTGTTGTTTTAAGGAACTTCCATACTGTTTTCCATAATGGCTACACCAACTTACATTCCCAGAAAGAGTGTATAAGAATATTTTTTTCTCCACATCCTTGCCAATACTTTTTATCTCATCTTTCTGATAATAGCGATTGTAAGATGATATCTCATTATGGCTTTGATTTGCATTTCCCTAATAGTGATGTTGTAAACTTTTCAGGTACCTGTTGAATATTTGTTTATTATTATTTATTTTTTATTCCTCACCTAAGGATATGTTTATTAATTTTAGAGAAAGAAAGAGAGACACACACATTGATCAGTCACCTTCCATACACATTCCCACCAGGGATCGAACCTGTAGCCTCCATATGTGCCCTGAACAGGAATCGAACACACAGCTTTTTGGTGTACAAGATGACACTCCAACCAACTGACCCACCTGTTGGCCATTTATATGTTTTCTTTGAAAAAGTGTCTATTCAGATCCTTTGCCCATTTTTAAATGGTTAATTTGTTTTCTCACTATTAAATTGAATGAATTCCTTATATATTTTTGGATATTAACACCTTATTTGATATATAATTTGAAATATTTTCTTTAATTATTTTTTGTTTTATTACTTTTATTTTATTTTAAGTAGAATTTATTGATTATGCTATTACAGTTGTCCCCATTTTCCACCTTTGCCCCCTCTGACTGCTACCCCACTTCCCTCCAGCAATCCCCCTGTTAGCTCATGTCCATGAGTCGTGAATCTAAGTTCTTTGACTTCTCCATTTCCCACACTATTCTTAACATCCCCATCTATTTTGTTCCCACCAATCATGCTTCCTGATCCCTGAACCATTTCCCCCATTTTTCCCCTTCAGCCTCCCAGCTGATAACCCTCCAAATGATTCTCATATATATGATTCTGTTCATGTTCTGTTTGCTTAGTTTGTTTTTACTTTTAAAATTCAGTTGTTGATAGTTGTGATTTTGTTGCCTTGTTTATGTTCATGGTTTTTGATCTTCTTCTTTTCCTTAAGTAAGTTCCTTTAACATTTCATGTAATAATGGCTTGGTGATGATGAACTGCTTTAACTTTACCTTGTCTGGGAGCACTTTATCTGCCCTTCCATTCTAAATGATAGCTTTGCTGGATAGAGTGATCTTGGATGTAGGTTCTCACTTTTCATCACTTTGAGTACTTTTTGCCAGTCCCTTCTTGCCTGCAAGGCTTCTTTTGAGAAATCAGCCAATGATTTTATGGGAACTCTTTTGTAGGTAACTGTTTTTCTCTTGCAGCTTTTAAGAGTCTCTCTTTATCTTTAACCTTTCCCATTTCAATTATGTGTTTTGATGTGGTCCTCTTTGGGTCCAATGTGTTTGGGATTCTCTGTGCTTCCTGGACTTGTATGTCTATTTCCATTTCCAAATTAGGGAAGTTTTCTCTCATTATTTTTTCAAATAAGTTTTCAGTTTCTTCCTCTTCCTCTTAGAGAAGAGGTACTTTTAAAGTTGTTCCAGAGGTTCAAAAGCCTATCCTTATGTTTTTGAATACTTTTTTCTCCTGCTGTTCTGATTGAATGCTTTTCTCTTCCTTGTGTTCCAAGTCATTCATTTGATTTTTGACTTTATCCTCTCCTTTGTTGGTTCCCTGTATATTTTTCTTTATTTCATATAGTGTAACCTTCATTTCCTTCTTTATGTTTTTTGCCATATTCAGTGAGTATTTGAGCATCCTGATCACCAGTGTTTTGAACTCTGCATCTGATAGGTTGCTTCGATCTGTTTTGTTGAGTTCTTTTTCTGGGGTTTTGTTCTGTTCTTTCATTTGGGCTATGTTTCTTTGTCTCCTCAATTCAATAGCCTCTCTGTGTTTTATTTTGTTTTTAAATATATTTCATTGATTGTGCTATTACAGTTGTCCCATTTTCCCCCTTCACTCCCCTCCGCCTTGCACACCCACTCCCACCCAAATTCCACCCCTGAAATTCATGTCCATGAGTCATACATGTAAGTTCTTTGGCTTCTACTTTTCCTTATACTATTCTTACCCTCCCCCTTTCTATTTTATACGTATTCTCTATGCTACTTATTCTCTGTACCTTTTCCCCCTCTCTCCAGCTCCCACTCCCCTGTTGGTAACCCTCCATGTGATCTCCATTTCTGTGGTTCTCTTCCTGTTCTAGTCATTTGCTTAGTTTGCTTTTGTTTTTGTTTTAGGCATGGTTGTTAATAACTGAGTTTGCTGTCATTTTACTGTTCATATTTTTTATCTTCTTTTTCTTAGATAAATCCCTTTAGCATTTCATATAATAAGGGTTGAGTGATGATAAACTCCTTTAACTTGATGTTGAGAAGCACTTTATCTGCCCCTCCATTCTGAATGAAAGCTTTGCTGGATAGAGCAGTCTTGGATATAGGTCCTTGCCTTTCATGACTTGGAATGCTTCTTTCCAGCCCCTTCTTGCCTGCAAGGTCTCTTTTGAGAAATCAGCTGACAGTCTGATGGGAACTTCTTTGTAGGTAACTGTCTCCTTTTCTCTTGCTGCTTGTAGGATTCTCTCCTTCATTTTAGTCTTGGGTAATGTAATTCTGATGTGCCTTGGTGTGCTCCTCCTTGGGTCCAACTTCTTTGGGACTCTCTGAGCTTCCTGGACTTCTTGGAAGTCTATTTCCTTTGCCAGATTGGGGAAGTTCTCCTTTATTATTTGTTCAAATAAGTTTTCAATTTCTTGGTCTTGTTCTTCTCCTTCTGGTACGCCTATGATTCAGATGTTGGAATGTTTAAAGATGTCCTGGAGGTTCCTAAGCCTCTCATTTTTTTGAATTCTTGTTTCTTCATTCTTTTCTGGTTGGATGTTTCTTTCTTCCTTCTGGTCCACACTGTTGATTTGAATCCCAGTTTCCTTCCCATCACTATTGGTTCCCTGTACATTTTCCTTTATTTCACTTAGCATTGCCTTCATTTTTTCATCTAATTTGTGACCAAATCCAACCAATTCTGTGAGCATCCTGATTACCAGTGCTTTGAACTGTGCATCTGATAGGTTGGCTATCTCCTTGTCACTTAGTTGTATTTTTTCTGGAGCTTTGATCTGTTCACAGTTGGGTTTTTTGGGGCTTTTTTTTTTTTTTGCTCTGGACATGCCTGTTACATAGTGAGAGGTGGAGCCTTAGGTATTCACTGGGATGGAGTAATCCAGATCACTGCATTGTGATGCTGTTTGTGGGGAGGTGGTCTGAGAGGGAACAATGGCACTTGCTCCAATCTCTGCCAGATTTCAGTCACTTCCCCCACTTTCCACAAGCAAATTGGGCCCTTTTGGTGCTGGTTCCCATGTGGGTGGGTTTGTGTACATTCTAGGACCCTGTGGGTCTCTCCAACAAATTCACTGTGAGGCTGGGAGTTTCTCCCACTGCCTCAACACCCACAGGTGTTTTCAGTCAGTGGTTTGTGGCTTTATTTTCCTACATTGGGGCCCTGGGTTGCACAGCCCATCCCGCTCCCCAGTTGTTCCTCCCAGTTTACCTGCACGTGCATGTAGGACTGCCCAGTCCACAATCTGCCACCTCTCTGGCTGCCTTGCCACAAGTCCTCTCTGCCCAGCTACCTGTCTCCACCCCTCCTACGGGTCTGGATGAATGTGTCTTCTTTAACTTCTTGGTTGTCAGACTTCCGTACAGTTCAATTTTCTGTCAGTTCTGGTTGTTTTTTGTTTTTAAATTGTTGCCCTTCTTTTGGTTGTATGAGGAGGCACAGTGTGTCTACCTACACCTCCGTCTTGGCCAGAAGTTTTTCCTCTCTGTGTTTTTTTTTTCTGTGTATTAGGTAGAGCTTCTTTGACTCCCTGTCTTAGAAGAGACACCTGCAAATTGTATGGGGCAGAGCCTTAGGTACTCACCAGTGTGGAGCAACCCACATCACTACTTTGTGCCTCTGTGTGGGTGGAGGACTCTGAGAGGATATAATGCCACTGCCTGACTCATGGAGGTTTGCTGGGCACTCGCTCATTTCCAGTCACTTTACCCACTTCCCATATATGACTGTGCCCTGCCAGCTGCTGCCCTGGTGGTGAAACCCAGGGTAGGTGGGTTTGCCTACATTCTAAGTCCATCTGGGCTCCTTAAGCAGTGAAAATCCAGCAGTTTCTTTCAACCTCCACTGGGTTTTTACAGCCAGAGGTAATGGGGACTTATCTTTCCGGCACTGGAACTGGGATGTGCCATCTGGCTTAGGGCTGGGATTGCTCACTCCCAAGGTATCCCTCCCAATTTTTATACACAACACGTGAATATGTGACTGTCCTTTCCACCACTGCCTCTCTGGGCCACACCACCTCTCTACCCATCTCCACAATTCTGCCCCTCCTACCCATTGAGATGAATATGGCTTCTTTAAATCCTTCGTTGTTGGACTTCCATACAGCTTGATTTTCTGATGGTTCTGGGTGTTATTTGTTTCGAAATCTGGTTGTAATTCTATGTTACACAAGGAGGCAAAGTGTGTCTACCTATTCCCCCATCTTGAGTGGAAGTCCATTTTCTTCAACTCTATAGGTTGCGTTTTCACTTTCTTTTATTGTTTCTTTTGCTATAGAAAGCTTTTTAGTTTGATGCAATTCCACTTGTCTATTTTTGTTCTTGTTGCCTGTGCTTTTGGTGTCCTATCCAAAAAAAAATCATTGCCAAAGCCAATGTCAAGGAGCTTTTTCTTATGTTTTCTTCAAACAATTTTACTTCATCAGATCTTGCATTTAAATCTTTAGTTAATTTTTGTGTATGTTATAAGATAAGGGTGTGTTGATTTTTTTGGAATTAATGGCTATGACTTGCATCAAACTCTACACATCCTGGGACTGTGGTGAAAGGACCTTCCTTCATCTATGCACCCTGAGAGTTCAATACTAGGACCAATGACTGCCTATGTAAGGGTCTGGCCACGGATCAAATAATTGGCATGCTTATTGACAAATCATTTAAGTACCCAACAGATTGCCAGGTCAATGTTTGATGCACAGACCAGCAGTCTGGCTGGCTAAGGAGTGGATTTGCATCTAAGTATCTTTAAACTCACCAATGCCTAGCCCAGCACCTGGCTCAGAGTAGTACACAATAAATGGCTGTCATATTAGTCATATGGCCTATGTATCATCAAGAGAGGCTGGGAAATGTAGACTTTATTTTACTAAAATCAATTACAAATCAGCATTCTGGTACAGGAAAAATAGGAGAATGAAGATTGGAGGCCACTAGTGGTCTCTAATATAAGGACACAGTGATGAATGAGTTCTGGTTAAGATATGCAGACACCTGCCACATCTCAAGTTCAGAGGTGAAAATACATGAGCTTGGAATTTTTGAGTTGCCTCATCTGCAGAACTTTCAGAGGGCAACAAATTCTCTCCTCTATCCATTGGTGACCGAGGGAGATGCTGAGCTGTGAAGCAGAGAAAGGCCACCTTTAACCTTTAAAATCATTGCTTTCTATTTCATAGGCCTGGCCTTGAGGGTAGAGGCTTACATCTTCTCATCACACAAATCTTACTACAGTTCCCATTTAAAACCTGACCTCAGTGCTCCTGATTACTGTTGACCCTAAATTCTTTGTAGACAGGACTGATTTGGTGTCAAAGGCTTCAATTCAGGAATAAGAACCAAAAGTCTTAAAAATTCTCCCTCCTTATGCCTTTAATAAAATAGCTTCACCTTGCACCAAAGAGAAATCTCAGCATATAGGTCCTGTAATATCACCTTTGCTCCATTGCCTGAGTTCAAATTTCAATTCTGTCACTGGCTGCCTTTGTGACCTTGGGCACATCACTTAATATTCCCCTGAATCTCAGTTTCATCATCTATAACTGGGGATGAGGGCAATAATGACAGCCTCACAGGATTGTGTCAGTGGTGAGAATAGGACCAGGCAGGTGGTAAAAAATCTGAAGTGTAATTAGAAATGTAGACAGCCTTTGGGGGGCTGGGTGACAAAAGTAGAGATTAAGTGAAATATGTATATGACACATAGACACGGACAACAGCATGGTGATAGCAAAGGTAAGGGGGTTGAGAGCGGAAGAAGTAGCCAAAGGGAAGATAAATGAGGACGGAAAGAGACTTGACTTTGGATAGTGAGCACTTGAGACAGTGTGCAGGTGATGTTTTATTGAATTGTACACTTGAAAACTGTATGGTTTTATTAACCCAGACCTTTCCAATAAATTCAATTTTAAAAAAGGTAAGAAACATAGACAAAGTCATTTCAGGACTTTGTTTCCACCCCCCCCCCACCACCACCACCATTTGTGAGGGGTGAAGAGCCCCATCTTTCCCCCACATACAGGGTAGAGAACCCCCCTGCCAGCTCAGTCTGGCTCAGAGTTGGTGTGGAGTGAACAGGTCTGGGGTTTACACATCTCCCTTCTGACCCAAGTGCCAGGTGCTCTCCTCTCTTTCCTCCACTTCAGCCACATCCCGCCCAGAGGTACTGAGGAGGCCAGTGCTGTGGTAGGGTGTGTGGTGCCCACCCCATCCCATTCCACTCTGAAGAAGCATGACAGGGCTGAGGACCTAATCCGCAGGTCTCCTACCTACGTTGCGTTCAGATTGCCCCTGTCCCAGAGCACAAGGTAATAGGGTGAAAATAAAATTTGCTTCAAGCTTCCCTCTGGTTTCTTGAGTGTGACTTTTCTGCATATTTATGGTAATCATCCCTGCAACAAAAACAGTGACTTCACTGTCTAAATAATACGGTAATTTGTTACAGCTAATTACTCAAGGACTTTGTTAATCCCAATTAAAAGATCCAAGAGGATTCCTGCCCCATCTCATTCCAGTGTTCCTGAAGATCCCCTTAATGTATTCTGGATCACATATTAGTGGGGAGCCAAGAATGGTCCTTGCTGGGCAGAACTGCTAAAATCCATCCCAGCAATGTGAAGCAGTGATTTATTGTGACATGGAATGTGGGACATTTCCCCAGCTTTTGTGATTGTGGTAATGAAGCTGTAAACCAAATAGCATGAAATGAGGCAAGGCCTTACAATTTAATCAGCTCGTAAACAGATCTACTGCATCAAGCAAATGACATTATTATCCATCCGAAGTAAATCATGCTAATCTCGGGAGATAAAATCAACATCGTTAATGGTCACATGTCATATTCATCAACACTAAACCATCCCCTTTGACAGATTAATCCTAACTACAGCTCCCAGGATGTATGGTAATAGGGCTTGTAGCATGCATTTCACTCTGTGCCAGGCTAACCAGCACTCTTAGGCTGCTATTACAAATAATTTTTTATTGATTTACATATTTTAAAATGCATTTAAGGTGAGGCACCATTAAAAACCCTGTCACCCACCCATATTTCTTCCCTACATTCCCAGACTTTATTAATAGGAACAGGAAGACAAATGCAGTAAGCTTTATAAATACTTTGTTTAGGGCACTGTTTGGGGTAATTAAGATTGGTACTGGGTATTTTTTGGGGGGAAAGGGACGGGTGAGGAGCAGAAGGGGTGATAGGGAGAAGGGACCCTCTTGTGGTTCAAGGATAAAAGGAAACTGCAGCATCCTTTTTACTTTCTGTTTTCCCCAAAGATACCAGGAGGAAGGGGAACAAATTCTCCCCCAAATCTGGTAGCTGAGCCTTCCTTCCCTCTCCCCCTGCCCCTTACATCCCGCCTCCACCCCATCAACTCAGCCTCATGGTACTGCATCTGTGCTTGCATTTCAGTCATTGTGTCCTGTCTGCTGACTTCAAAGCCAAATGTGTTTATTTATCATGGGGCTGACCTAGGATGAATGCTCCTGAAAAAGTGTCCACTATTCAAAATGTCACTTCCCCTCAACAGGCTGTGCATTATATTGACAGGCATACTTTCAGAGGCCCCTGAATGACAAGGATGGATGGAGGGCTGCCACAGCAGCCGGCACTGCCACCCCAGCTGAGAGAGTGGGTGGATGAGTGAGTGAGTAGGTGGGTGAGTTAGTGAGGAGATGGGTGCCCAAGTTATCTATACCCTCCCCCAGGAACAGAGCAGCAATGGGAGCCAGGACTATGACAGTAGGTGTAACATGGAGACTTATAGGGCCTCATTTCTCAGTGACAAGCAGCTAGCAAGCCACCTTATCCTTCCAGTGGGTATATTTGAGGGGCTTCCTGCCCACGGATAGAGCCAGTAGTGGGTGGAGGGTTGGAAAAAGGGTGTCATGTTATCCTTCTGAGTGAAAAGGATGGAGCTCCAAGGACCACCACTTTGGGCCATGCAGATCTTGCATTGTGTGATGGTGTTCCCAGCAATTATTCAATTCAGTGCAACAACCAGAGGTCACCATTGAACTGTGCTCACGTCAACCCAGATAGAAACCCAGGAAGCAGATGTATTTGGGAGGAAAATGTACCAGAATCAAGCTATTACACTCAATTGAAGCATTTCTCTTTATTCACTAAAAAGACCTCACCTTCGCTTAAGTGGACTAAGACTCAGATATTTCCAGATTCCCCAAAGCAAATTTCAGATAGCCCTCTTCCTAACATGATTTATTTCAGAGGAAGGGTGTTTGATATTACAATAGGAGCCTAAAAGGTCTCCCCAGCCCAGGTCTGTTTTGTAAAATTGCATCTATCGATTAGACCAATTAATGAAATGCAGCAGTGTAAATTAACTTCAGGATTTAGGGGGCACCAAGTTCAAGTGGTTGGAACCCACTAGGCTGTAGGAGTCTCTAGAGATGTCGTGTCAGGGGATTCCCAGGATTTTGACTGAGGTTGCCTGCTCTGCTCACTGGGGACCTGGAAGGCCAAGGAAAGGCCTTTCCGCAGAGCTGCTTGTTGGAGTGGGTATGGTTTCAGGCAGTGGTTCGTAAACTTCAGTGTGAGTTAAAACACGAAGTCCTGACCTCCACCCCCAGAGTTTCTTATTCAGTGGGTTTGAGGTGAGGCCAGAGAATTCGCAATTCTAACAAGTACTCAGGTGGTACTGATATTGTTGGTCCCAGGCCACACTTTGGAAACCAGGCTTGGGGCCAGGAACACCTGTGTCAGGGAGGGGCAGAGGCAGGCGGGGAGGGAGGTGTGGATGAGGGCATTAGGCTCTGGAGTACAGGATACAAGCCCAGAGTTGGGTCATGGCAGGAACCTGGGACCAGAAACAGGGAGTAAGGTCGGGACTGAGACTTCTACATCTCTGAGGGCTTTCCTGTTGTTGCTGCTGCCGCCGCTGCCGCCGCTGCTGCTGCTACTGCTGATTCTGTTTTCTCACTGTGGACCTGGAAAGTCAACTTTAGTTTGCAAAACAAACAAAATTTGTTTTACAAAACTGTTTCCAATTTATCTGTGAGGAATGGATGACTTATGTCCTTTTCCTTCTAGGCTGGTCATGTCTGTGGAGCTGATGTAGATCTCATGGACTGGCACACTACAGGACCTGCAAGGGTTTCATTTGGATATGTCTACTCTTGAGGATGCCCAAGCCTTTCTCAAGTTCTTCAGAGCAACCTGACTGCACCCATGAGTAGCCAGCCTGTCCCTCAGGCCACCCCAGGGAAGGGCTTTCCTATTCTAAGTTTCTGTGACTCTGAGAATGCAAGTGAACAAAATGAGGCTGAAAAACCAGGGTTCAGATCCCCATAAGTCAAGACTGAAAGCAGCAAGGGTCCTGGGAGCCAGATATGGCTGGACTCTAGCCCAGCCCAACTCTGATTTGCTGTGTTTCCTGCAATCTATCCCTGTCCCTCTCTAGACTTCCCCTCTTTTGTCTCTTCTTTGAAGAGGGAGTATGGCACTAGATTTTCTCCAAAAGTCCTTCCATTTCTGATGGAGGTGAGGTTATGCCCATGTTTCCCAAAGAGAACTCTGTGTAACCCTTCTTCTCCTTGAAAAATGGGTTTCATGGTTAGATAATTTTGGAAGCATTTTCAAAACATAAGCCTTCTCTTGGAGTTATAATTCATATTCACAAATTAAAGGCTCTTAAGAGTGTTGAAGTGAGGAAACCTGTTTAACTTTATTTAACCCAGCATTTTCCAAACTTATTTGACTGTAGAACCACATAACTAACTTTTTTTCCACTTATTATCTATTGGTGCTGGGGTTCTACAGAGCACACGTTGGGAATCCCTGGCTAACGCCAAGGGCTGAGGCAAGAGGCAAATGAATATGTTGCACCCAAAGTTGCCTTTCCTCTGGACCCCAAGGTGTGGTCCACTTCCCCTCTTCTCTCTGTACCTTGGTGCATTGGCCCATTCAGAAAACATTGACTGAGTATCTGCCACGTGCCAGGGACTGAGCTGGGCACTCAGCTCATACTAGACGGATAGCTCCTGCCCTCATAAAGTTCCCTGGCTGGGGTGGCAGGGGAGAGCCTAGGTACTGCCTTGGCCTGAAAGGGAATGTTAAAGATTCTTTTGTCCCTTCTTCTTCATGGGCGACATCCATTTGCCATTGGTGTCACTAGTAGATTCACTCTGTTCAGTCTCACTTGCCTATAAAGCACACAAATATGTGCACTCATTCATTTAACAAGAATAAATATTGAGCTGATTCAGCTTCTCAGAGTGGAAGCTCTGAGTTCCCTAGTGCCTCACCAGGGCCAGTCCCAATCCCCTCAGCATCACCAACCCCAGATCTTCCCCCATGTCCCTATTTTCTTATCTTGAGAGTGACACATTCTCTCTGATCGTTATTTTTTCTTTCTCTGGGTCCATTTCCCTAAGCCTTTGAAAGTAAAAGCCAGGACAAGCCATTGTTTCTCTTTCTGCTGTCCCATCTCTTCCCTTGAGATATGCAGCACAGAACAGCCTGGGGAGTGGGGGAAGAAAAGAAGGACATACCTAGAATTGTTAAAAAATAATTAACAGTTCAAACATATTATATTACCATAAAACAACAGCAATTTTTAAATATGCTTTTTACAAAAGCGTCATTGTTCTGTGAGACCAGAATGTTGAGGTCAAGATCATTCATTCAGCCCTGACTGATGTGGCTGTTTGTCGGGTGTCATCCTGCCAAGTGAAACTTTGCCGGTTTGAATCCTGGTCAGGAAATATGACTGAATTGTGGGTTCAGTCCCCAGTCAGGGTGCATATGAGAGGCAACCAACCAATAATTCTCACTCACATTGATGTTTCTCTCTCCCTCCCTTCCCCTCTCTCTAAAATAAATAAATAAATATTTTTAAAAAGAGCATTTATTCATTCATGTGCCAGAATAGACAACCCAATTGTCTCCTTAAGAAAAATTCATGTCTTGTTTGCAGATTCTGGTGCCCTACAGAGGGAAGGTAGTCATTTATTTGGATAAATCTTGATCAGGCTTCTTAATTTTCAAAAAAAGGCGGTCAACCTGACAGTCCCCAGGTTGGTTTAAATTTTTTAAATTATTATTATTATTATGAAAGTAATACCTACTTATTATAAAAGTTACAAAAAAATTCATTTAGAAAGTTGTGTGATATAAGCTTACCTCTCCAAGATAACCAATTTTAGACATTGGTTATGCATTTATCCAGATTTTCCCTTCACGTCTTACTTTTTCAGCAATACTAATCTGCTTCATTCTTCCTAACTAAACTGCATTGCTTTCTTAATTAACTCTTTAAAAATTATTTTCAAAATCTAAAAATAATACAAAATTATAGTAAGGAGGGCTCAGATGTACTATGAAGTTCCATCTCCCAATGTTCAACACTGTCACCAATTTCTTATGTAACTTCCAGAAATTTTCTGCGTTGTTTTGTTATCCCACTTGCAATCCAAGCATGACCGCACAATACCTACTGTTCTGCAGCTTGCTTTTTTCGCCTGACAACGTCTTCTACAACTCTTCCTAACAGCGTGTACTGTCCCCCTTGTTGCTGTTGATGACTGCATGGCAGTCCACTGCACAGGTGTGCTATAATTTATATATCTTGGTCCGATTCTCAGCCACACACAACACCTGCATTTCAGGTCCTTGTCAGAAACAAGAGCCTTACACTGTCTGCTGTCCATTCTCTAACAAAAGCAGAGCTGAAAGGAGAATTGCAATTATTCTACTTTGCAAGGAGAATAATTTGGAAATGAGGTTGGGGTTAGTCCTTGCATTCTTCCAGTATGTAGGTCTTATCCCTGAATGAAGCCACCATTGGTGAACTGCATATTTGATCCACATCTCCTGGACCTCCCAAACAGGTGCCTTCATAGGCCTAGCGCCTGATCACGAGGAGGGCGTGGAGGATGTGCACCGCTGCACGGCCCACAGGAGGCCCATGCAAAACAAATCTCACTTCTTCTGAGGAGGTGCGCTGCTTTCCTATAAGGACTATGTGACATTTGTAATTAATTGTGTTTCTTATTTCCTTTTTTGCTTTGACCTCCTGGAAACCCAGAGCCAAAATTCAGTAATCACATAAAACTTTATGTACTTATCTGCTCACTATTTTTTCCCTTTCATCTTTATAGTCTTTTATATAACTCTTGGAACCTTTAATTGTAAAGATCTTGATTTTTAATTTTTGAACTTTTTATTTTCTTGTTTTACTGAGGTTTCTTATTTTTGTTGATACCCTTGAAAGTTACCTCATTTTTTTTTTTATTGCAGAATGAGAATGAACATCAGAAGACTTTTGGAAGATGCTTCTCAGACATGACCCTTTCTGTGCTAAGGCCTGCTTCGCCCTTGCTCTGTTGGTGTGGAGAGGGTTGAGGGTGCTGTGGAGATGACAGAAGCAAGCGGGGTTGGGACAGCAGGTGGCCTGACTGGAGCGATTTGAAGCTCAAGGACATAGGCCAAAATTCATTTGAAATACCTGGGCTTCCTTGAAATGAGGTGTGGGGGCTGCCAGGGTGCTTTTAGCAGGGCCCACTGCCCCAACTCTGAGTTTAGTGGGCTTTTTCTAAGCCTGAAAAGTGCCCCATGTCCTAACAGAACCACCACTCCTGGGATTATCTTGGAAACCAACAAGACCAGCTTGGGATTTGGCAATGCTTTCAGCACCAGAGTCAGGAAGGACCTGGGCCTTCCCCTAAATAAGGGACAGGGGTGGTGGCCCCTAGAACCTAGGAGGTTAGATGCTGTCCTGTCACCTACATGAGGAATGGCTGTGATAAAATAATAACCGGGAACAGTAGGTGACCCAGTTTGAACAAAGGGGCTGAGGATCGATGCTTTGCAGCTGCTGCCTGCTTTGTGGGTCCTTTCACTACAACATTATATATTATATGCAAATCTCGGCACAAACTTAAGGCCGCTTTTCATGTCAAGTGGCTTCTTTGAGCCTATATGTTATATTTTACAGATCTTGGACAGTAACATTTTTCTTTTTAGTGCAAAGTTGCTCAAGGTTCATCTGAGACTCTTTTAAATTGCTGCTTTCAGAGAAATAACAATGTAAAATGACACGATGATGTATGGCCCCGTCCTGCCAACCAGGGCTGCAGCCGCCACAAACGCCACCAAACCTCAGGGAATGAAGCAGTCTCCGGAGCGCCATTGTGCAATTGTCCTAACCGGATCATTTTTAATTAGTTGCAATTAATTTCAAGTGACAGCATCCTGAAATATCAAGTCAGAGAAGCTCTGGTGCTTGGGTGGGGTTATTAGGAACAGACGGCTGGTGAGAGAAGCCAGAGGGAGGTCTCATCGCAGGGCTTCCACCTACAACAAGATTTCCTGGGTAGGGGTGGCGGGGGCTTTTCCCTAATGATGCAAATGTTCCGACTCCTTCTGGTCTGTGTATAAGCGCTGCCAGGTGGACTCTTATTACCCCCGTACCTGCAGACAAGCATGTTCTAGCAGGTATCTTGCTTCACTAACACAAAGTGGTTCAGCCAGATAACATCTGTGTTAGTGTGGGAGAAGCAGACCCTGAGATGAGGATTTGGGCAGGTAGTTCATTTGGAGGGTGACCCAGGAGTGGGGAAGTGAATCAGGGAAGGGAAGGAAACTGATAAGGGGTATGTTATTAAACAAGTTAGCTCTCTAGGTACTTGGAGCTCACTCCTGCTGTGGAACTCCCGGAGACAACCTAGAACGCACATCTCAGAGCTATTCCATCCACGGGACAAAGCAGCTGGGATGTTATTCAATGATCTTCCAGGTCATTGGTGGAGGATGCTTCCAAACTGCTGTGTAAAGCTGCACCAGTCTTTGGAAAAGCCCTTGGGGGATGGGGGAAACCCTGCAAATGCTGGCAGCTGGAAGAGGCTTTGAGCCATGCCAGGAAAAGGGCAAGGCAGCGGGGTGGTCACTGACAGTGTCTGCTATAACCTCAAGGTCCTTTTCCAGTCCTAGTATCTTACAATTCCTGCAATCCCCCTTGGATCCCTCTCAAAGGCATTCACATGGGGAGAAACAGGCAGAGAAGGTTTATGTGCCCAGAGCCACGAGCCTTGTAGAGGAGAGTTGAGAAGTCAGGATGCCTACCTGTTGGTGGCAGACTCCCCGCACACCACCCCCCATCCAAGAACCGGGCTAAGTTGGACCAGGCTGTTGCGAGCCAGCTGGGCTTCTTTCGCTCCAGCTAGTGTGACACTTGCAACATGCCAGTGTTCCAGCAAACATCTCTGATTTTGATCTTAGCATCTTTCCTCCTGCATCTAGGTTTGGATTCAGAATTCTTCTCAACAGAATTGCTATCAAGCAATGGTCGATACACAAGACACAAAACCAGAGAAAGTATCCCTCCTGAGCACCATGTCCTCTAATCAAAATGTTTTAGGGAGTACGGACTGCATAGAGACAGAGTCGCTCCTTGTCCCCTACCTAACTGGTTCTTTGGGGTCAAGGGGCTAATCACCACTTGTAATGTACTTATTACTCTAAACAGTGGATTTAGAATCAGGATCAGGAAACTTGACCTCCATTCCCTGGCTTCTCTGGGAAGAACAGGAGAGCATATATGTTGCCACCGCCACCACCACCACCACCCCACTCCTCGTTCATGTGCCCAAAGCCATCCTTCATTGGTTTATCAGTAAGGAGGGAATGGGAACTAATAAGACTTGGCCCTTTTCTCAGGAGTAATAACAGCCACAACAAACATTTAGTTTGTTGTGAGCACTTGTCATATGCCATATACATACAATATTAACTCTTAATTTTTACAATCCAGATAAATATTATTATCCCCATTTGGGGGGATGGGAACTGAAGCACAGAGAAGTTAAGTAACTTGCCTAAGGCTACCCAGCTACTCAGTGGTCGGGCAAGGATATGAACTTGTCAGTCTGAGTCTGGAACCCCAGTGATGAAGTCACCTACCTGAGGAATTCTGACACCCACTGCACCCCCACTGAGTCTTGTTTCATGCTTCCCCTCAAAATACACACACACTAAAAAGTCTTCTTTCCAAAAATGCAGCATGGGTCTGACCTAACCACTTCTCTTTTGTTCTTTCTTTTTTTTTTTAAAGATTTTATTTATTTATTTTCAGAGAGGGAAGGGAGGGGGAGAGAGAGAGAGAGAAACATCAGTGTGCGGTTGCTGGGAGACATGGCCTGGAACCTAGGCATGTGCCCTGACTGGGAATCGAACCCGCGATGCCTGGTTCGCAGCCTGCGCTCAATCCACTGAGCTACACCAGCCAGGGCTCTTTTTTTTTTTCTTTCTTTAAAAAACATAGATTATTGCATCCATTTGGGGGACCCCTTAAAATAACTGGAGACTCCAGCGTTTTTCTTTCCTTCCAGGGCCCAGGCCCACTGGCTGCTGTTAAGACCCCAGGACCCTCATCAGAAGTATGTGGTCGTCCCCTAGTTATCACTAGTACAGAACCCACCTCCAGAAGTGCAAAGATCCCCTTAGTCACCCTTCATGGTGCTATCATTCACTCACTCACGTAAACCCTGCCTCACACTGGGCCAATCTTCCCATTCACAAAGGATGTCTTTTTGCTTCCACAACTCCTCCTTGAAATCACCATCTCACAACATCAGATTTTACCCAGACCCCAACATGTCTTGCTTTGAACTTCCAGTCAATTGTTTTTCAACAGTCCCAGGCTGCTGGGGGCTTGTTTTTTGGGTGCCTTGGTTTTTCAGTGATTTCCAATTAACTTTTTTCCCTAATCAATCTTTACTTGACAAGGCTATTGCAAAATTTCTATCCTAGAGTCTGGGTTCTCTCCATTTTTCCCAGCCCTCTCATGCTACATGATGAGGTATTCTGGACTTTGCATTACTTTTCTGTGGATGCCCTTTCTCATGTTTTCCCAAGGGGCCCCATCAGCCCAGGACTGGGGATCTAGTGCTCTTTTCTCCAGGGCCTTTCAGGGCCATAAAAGGTGACCACTTCAAGTCTGTCTTTGGGGACCTTATGTATTTATCGGGACACTGTGACAACAGAGGGTTTCATGTAAGGAGGAAGAGCAGTAGGCTTCAGGTGGGGCTGTGGGATTAAAGTGGCCAGAGAAGGCTTCACGAGGAAGTTGAGGCTGGAATTCTTTGCACCATAGCCCTCGGCCCATCAGACTCACAGCCTCTTTTCTCACCCAGTTTGTCACTCCCTGTTACTATCCCAGGATGGAAAGCAGAGATAATATAACCAACCTAACCACATAATTTTTAAAAAGTCAATATATTGACCAAACTGCTATATAACGGAGAAGTCAAAGGAAAGAAACTTATCATAAAATAATAAATAGTCCAATATGTAAATGCTCAGCAACAATGAAGACGTTGAATATTTACACCTAAATGTAAAGCCACATGATGAGACAGCTGTCAGTGCCTCCTGCCATGGGGTGTGGGTGTGTTGGTGACATCAGGGCCATGAGTGATGTGCCCACGTGAACAGCAGTTTCTGAAATGACACACAGGTCTTGGCAAGGTTATGTGCAGAGCACAGGACAATTTCCTCCTCAATCATCACAGGAGTTGCATTCCTAGAAAATGTAGTGTATATTAAAACCATGCAAAAATACTTTGTGGTTATATGTAAAACTGAGCTACGTTTTTAACTCAGCTCATTGTAAACAATTTTTTCCAACAGGATCACTGTCAAGCCCAGGACCTGCCTGGTGGTTGTGCAGGCTGTGTTCATCACATAAGTGAATGGTGCCCCCTGGGGTTGTGGAGAGCACAGCAACTTGCTTGGAATTTTCAAAGTGGGAGAATTCTTCGTGCCATGGGCGTGTCCTACACATTGCTGTATGCAGAGAGCACTCCTGGGTCCTCCGCCCCCCACACATACACTAAATGCCAGCATTGTGACAACAAAATACACCCACAAATGTCCAAACTGGCCTTGGCAGCATAGTCCTGCTGAGAATCACTGCTTCAAAGCTAATGTGGCTCCAGCCTCTGCTACTAGCAGGCAGAGCCTCTTCTTGATGCCTCTTTATTGCCTCCTCCTTCATCTCTTCCTTTGCCACTCCTGCCCCAGTCCTGCCCTTACGGCCTCATTCCTGGTCCAGCAGACACATCGCCTGGGCTCCCTGCTGCCGGCCTCAGCTAGGGCGCCCTCCCAGCATTTCCATACAAAACCCTTTCTCTCTTTGCCACTGCGTTCAGAATTCAACCCCATGCTAACAGTGCTTCTTGCTCTGACCACAACTTTTCACAGTAATCTTTCCTTTATCCCCCTTCATTCTCCAAGCACTCCCATCTCCAAACCTTTGCTCCCATCACTCTTTCTCAGCCAAACCCCATCACACATCCCACCGCCTCACCCATCTCTGTCCTTAGAGCCACCTTATTTACCAGCCTTTCCAGAAGTGCATGGTCAGAAGTAATGTGCTGCTATGGTGTGTTACCAGGAACTCATAACACCTTTCTAGAGTGATTTTCTACCTCTACATTAAAATATCCCCAGAGCAAGGACCAGGACTTACTGCCCTAGGGCCCCACATTGGAGATCCAAGGGACTCCAGATTGGGTTGAGCATACAGCTAGCCTAGGAGGGGCACAGATTTATCAGTGGGCTGCTAGGAACCATGGGGTTTCGTGAGTGGAGAGTGACTTAAAGTAAATTGCTCCAGTGAGGAGGGGCATGTAGTACTGGGGCAAAGAGCAAGGGCTGCTCCATCCAGCAGCAGGGAAGGATAACAACTTGGTTTCCCAGGTGAGACAGGAAATCAGAAGAAGCCCTGAACCCACTCTGTCTAGCAGGTGGTCAGTGCTACCACTTCCCACCAGAATCGGGGAGGAGTGGTCATGAGCTGTGGAGAGAACACTAGCCTGGGAATCCAAAAGCCTGGGTTTGAGTGACCAGCATTGCTGCCATATCTGCAGAAGTACATGATGCCGGGTGGCCCACCTCACCAGGAGGTCCCCATGAGAAGGTATTTAGCTAACTTGCCTCTGGGTAAATTAAATCCCCAGCATTTATTACTATTTCAGCTCAGTTTTAAAACATCAGTCTCACTAAATATCTTTTGTGCCTCCCTCCTAATTTATAAACAATTTAGCAATACAGCTTACCATGCATCGTGTTATTAGAGGCTGTATTATTACAGAACAATATCCTATATTATTATCCAAAACAAGGTACCCTTTGCTCCATATGTGGTCCTATCCTATGCCGTGCTACTTATGTTCTGCACTTAGCCCCATCCAGTACAGAGCTTCCCCGTCCACCTCTGCCTCCATTGGCATCTCAGCAGGTGCCAGGAAGGGAGAGAAGATGAGGCCGGTGGGGCCTGTGCAAGGACTTTAGAGAACTCAGCCCAGTCTATCCTCCTGTCCACCAAACTTCCTCTTTAGAAAGATGCCTCCATATTCACCTTGCACTGGGTCCTCAGGACCCACATTATTCTAGAGGCTCCATCTCTCCTGTAACCTCAGAGCCTCCTCTGCTGGGTTGCTGGGCTGCTATGGGAGGATGAATGGGGCAGGCCAGACAGAAGAGAGGGTGTGTGTGTGCTCGTGTATTCATGCACTCTCGCAGATGTCACTGCTGCTGCTGCTGTGCTCTGGCAGAAAAGCAAATGTTTAAAGCCCTCCATGTAACTTCATTACACCCAAGAGTGGGACTTGCCCAAGGGGAGGGGTGGGGAGGAGCTTGAGGGGGATAGGGTGCATGTGGAATGCGGAGTTGAAGAG
The DNA here is from genome assembly GCA_004024845.1 of Tonatia bakeri. Taxonomy (NCBI): domain Eukaryota; kingdom Metazoa; phylum Chordata; class Mammalia; order Chiroptera; family Phyllostomidae; genus Tonatia; species Tonatia bakeri. The sequence goes on from PVIA01009022.1 coordinate 25,647, forward strand.
GGAGGACTTTTGGCCATTTTGAACAAGACCAGGAAGAGGGAGCCCTGACTCTTAGCTGAAGCTGAGCAGTAACCCCCACCCCCACACAGGGCCTGACTCTAATGTCTTCTGATGGAACAAATTGGTGAGCATGACTATTAGCTGGGTGACATCAAAAGGCATTAATCTCTGGTTCCCGAGCAGGACCAGCACCGCATTAGTGCCTCGCACCCAGTCATTATTAAGACTTTAGCCCAAGGGTGTAATAAATGTTTTATGGCATGCAAACCAAGGTAATGGAATGCAAATCCCATAATATAGCCATACATTTATTTTCTAATGGAGCAAATGATGATGTATTTTATCTGAGAAGAGCTGCTGATAGAGTCTGCTTGGGAAATGTGAAGTTAGGAACCCAAGTGTTGAGTGGGTGGCCCTGCTTGGTGGGGGCTTGGGATAAGAGAGGGTGGGACCCATGTTGAGACTTCCTAGGGGCTGTTAAGCTTTAGTGCACAGTACCTTCCAAACAAGTCCATCAGTCTTGTTCTCACACCCCCAAATTCCCTCCTTTTTGAGCATATATCGAACATTCTGAGGCTTAATTACATCCCCTTTGCAGAGTGCCCCTCCTCCCTGGAGCCCCAACCCCCACCCAGAGCTGCATACCAATAAGCTACGCAGTTCATTCATATTGGCTTTCCAAAAATATGGCTACATTAAGGTGTGAGATGTTAATGGGACCAAGGGGCGCAGGACTATTTCTCCAGCGGAGTTAGGACTTGGCACTGGTGTTGCTTTTATTACGAGACCAACATTATTCACTTGCAGCCCTGGGGCTGGTGGGGAGGCCAGTTTGGATACTCAGGGAGGCTGCAGCCTTGGGCAGGGCTTCAGGTGACCTAGAGCCCCAGGTCGTTCTGCTACTGCTTCAGAAAGCATTTTTGATTATTCCACTTGGAAAAGAGCATGGGATTGCTTCTGCAGTCAGAGGGCCTCTTCATTCTCAAGAACCTCCTTAGTGTGCTCTCTTGTCCTCCCCACACCCAAGCACAGCACCTGGCTGGGCAGGAGGTCATGGGCCTTATACTGATGTCAGAGAACCTGTTCTCTACCTAGACTTATAGGAACACCTGGAAGTTCAAGACCTGTCCCTGCTTTTAGGTTACTGCTAATCTAAATAACTAGGGAAAAGATAAATGTATCTGAAAGGAAATTATCAATGTCAGGAAATATATGGCTTAAGTATCACCTGAGTGATATATCTAACGGACACAAGTTTTTTTGGTAAGATTTCCAAGGTGGAGCAGGAGGGCATTCATCAAGAAAAAGGGGAGGGGAGTGAAAATCACTGTTGGAGAAGAATCCTGGTGATGTTGCTGGGGGCTGGTGGTATTGACCCCTTAAAATTGAAAGGGCAGGACTAGTTTCTTCCCCCAGAGAGTTCCTAGTAGGTGCTCAATTCACATTGGCTTTTTTAAAATTTATTTTCACTTTACTTTTTGCTTTACCAGTTATCCCCCTTATACCCTCGTCCACCTCCACTCCCCCCACTCCCCCCTCAGTCACCACACTGTTGTCCATGGTCATGCACATTGGCTTTTAAGCATCCTGAAAACAGTGATTGTCCGCAGAGGGTTGGGACTAGATCTAGAATTGCCACTTTAATTCTTGGCAGTGCTTTTGATCTTCTAATATGCCCTCTTATTTTATAGAATAACATTAATACCCATATAATTAATTGAGGAATTATATCAGCCCTGTGCTAAACACTTCATTATCTCACTGAATCTTGAAACGACCTTAAGAAGAAAGCACCTTTATAGTACCCACTGAGGAATAATAATGAGGAAACAGGTCTTAGAGTGGGTCTCATCCAAGTGAGTAAGAGCTGGGATTGTACCCAGATCTTTCTGCCCCTCGAGCTCATCCTACACAATCTGCCCCTCCAAGTCAAGGTAACAGAGGTCGGAGAAATAAAGAGCTGTATTGAAGAACACACGAGTTGCTGTGGTCATGGGTGAGCATCTAGCTTCAGGCCACTGCTGTCTCTCCTGAACCACAGTGACTAACCTTGGTTTTTATGTGCATTCATTATCCCAAGAGCAGCCTCCTCAGCTCTGAGTGCCTGACTCTCTGTCCGTGCTCAGGACAATACCGTCTCATCCTAAGATAAGTCAAATCATGGATGAATACCAAAAAAGTGATAACCATTTATCTGGTGTCCCAAATGATCCTGAGCCTACCCTAACTGGAAGATTCTCCCTTGACTTACGAGTTGCACTGGGTTCTGCTCTGGTTTGACCTGGTAAAGCCCCAGGACCGGCCTTTATATAACATTAACTTTCAGGGCCCAGAGAATGAGCCAAGTCCACCTCTGGGGGAGGAAAGAGAGTAGTAATCAACTCTGAACTCTTCAGGCTAGATCTGGGAACACAGATGTGAACACTCAGCAACCTGGACAGGGCTAGGTCTAGGATGAGGTGAGAGGAGCCTAGGGTGCAAGATTTAAGGAGGCATTCACTCTCAGAGTTGTGCAAGTGCAGGCCTTAAAAGGAGTGCCTTAAAATTATGTACTCTAGGCACCTCTCTTGCCAGGGCCTGACCCTTAATTGTCCTGGCTCTATCACAAACAGGAAAGTAGAAGTAAGCACATATCTCCTTGGCCCACCATTGAGTTCAAGGAGGAAAAGGATGACTTCCAATTGGTTCCTGTACCTAGAAAACTTGGGATTAGCAAGAGAAATTCTAAGAAAACTGATTTATATAGAAAAAAATGTGAACTATTCACCAGCTCACTTAAGTGAAAGTTCAGGGGTTTTCAAGCCTTAGACAGGGCTGGATGCAGTTACCCAATGCCCTCAACAACCTTTTTATTTCCATCTCTCAGCTCTGCTTTCCTTGAAATTCTTCCTTGTCACAGACTAGTTGAAGGTAGATGACGGGTCACTTGGGCGTGGGATACATGCACATAAAAACCAATAGGTGCTTATTATGGTGCCAGAGACAGTATGGCATGAAGCCATACCAAAGGTTCTCCTGTAGGAGGGAATGAAATGATGGCTTTACTCTAAAGCTCAGGAAGCATTTCCCAAATGAGAGCAAGAGGGCAGCTAGCAGCTCCAGGCCTACTTCTGGCTAACCCCAATGGCAAACAGAGCTTCTCCTTCCCAGCAGTTGCAGGAAAGCAATTGCTTCCATTAGCCCAGCTCCCATCTCATACTCATTACTGAACTAATCACCATGGCCAGGGAGCTGACCTGCTCTGATTGGTTAGTTAGATCTGATTGGATAGTCATGAACTGATCCTTGTGGACCCCAAGACATTCAGCCCCATTTGAAACCACGCACAGACTTAGTGAAAGAGAGTGGACTCCCCAAAGAAGAATCTGGGTGCTCTTAGAGGAGGGATGAATGCTGGGCAGGCAAACTTAAGAGTGGTCAGTCAAGAGTGGGAGACCCTTCTAAAACCCTGGCTGCACCAGACCTTCTCTGGGGGCTCATAGCACCTGCTGCCCAAATCTGCATAACTTATGAGCATCTTCTGGAAGCTTTCCTCAAGCATGAAATGCTTCTTGCTCATCTTTGGCCACCAAAGCCCCCTAGGGACTGGCCAACGACTTGTGCATTGCAGTCACTCAGTAAGAATTTGCTGACGTTGTGAAAGAATGAATGAGGAGCTGTGCTGGGGCTGGGCCCAAGACTTTTATTAACTGCAAGGTTAAAAGCTATCGAGGGTCAGGGGCACCACAAAGGGGCAGAGGGAGTGAGTCAATTAACACCTGCCTTTTTATTTCCAAATCGAATTGTTGCATGAGGTTTAGGGATGATGTAACCACTCAGCAGTGGTGTCGGGGTAGGATTTATGAGCCATGGTATATGGAGCGATGGTTTGAGCAGGCAGCTGGTGAGAAGCACTTGCCCTGACTGCCCTTGCTTGGATGTCTCCCTAAAATAACGGTTGTAAGACATGAAGGAACCTTGGCAATTATAAACCTGTAGCCTTGTACTCACGGTGGATTTGAACTGAGTCACTTTTTCCTAAGCTGGTTTAGAAGGGTGTCCAGGTCAGGCATGGCTTCATGCTAGAAAGGTAAAGAATGGGAATGTTGGGGAGTAGAGGGGGAAGGGGTGACAGATAGGTTAGCTTGGCTTTGGGTCCCAGGAATGGGCCCAGGACCCCACTGGAGACTTCTTAGGTTTGGTTTGCATTTGAGTAGGAAATGGTGTTAGCAACACAGAGAGTCTATGTGTTAATGTCCATTCCTTGTCTCCTACCTGAGATGCAAAGGATTAGCCTCTGGAGGAAGTTTCTGGTGTGGCTAGACTCACTGACCAATTCATGGCTTGCAGTAGGCTTGGAAAGGAAGGAAGAAGGCAGGTTTTTCCTCCAGCCCTTCCCACCAGTGCTTGGGTCTGAATGATGGATTTTCAACTGGGTTATTAAATGCTGATTAAAGTACTAGAGAAAAGAACAGGAGAAAAAAACACATTGACTGTTGTACATACACACACTCTCCCACCCCAGGCCCCCCTTCTCTTTTCTCAAGCTGCCTCGAAGTTCATTCCAACCCTCCATTGGAAATGCTATAAAAGGCCAGGTTAATTAAGTACTATATATTACCAGCACAAACACTTCCAACTTTATTCCGGCGGCTCCATGAGTGAGGAGGAGGCCAGGCAAGGTCCAGGCAGCTCAGGGTAATAAAATAGAAGACTCAATTACCTTGTACATTTGCAGTTTTTATAAAATCATTTAAAGTTCTCCCAATGAAAATCACAGTGAAGAGGGATTGGAATCCTGAAATCCAGCAGGAGCTGAGGGATTTTAGAGCAGCCATGGGTAAGAAAGTCACGTTGATCATTCCCCCATTTCTAGGCAGGGAGGCTCCCTCCACAGGGCAGCTTGAGGCAAATTATGGAGGAAAGAGAAAAGGAAGGGGACACCCCCAAACCATGCATTGAGTGCCCATTGGGTTTGCACTACTACTATACTGCAAGTTATGTAAGTCCTGCAGGTAGGTATCTCCATTTACAGATGAGGAGACTAAGGCAGTAGAATGAATCTTTGGTACCCAGCCAAAGGGACCCAACTCCTAGAACTGGCTGTATTCTGATTCTTGCCCTCCCTTTAAGCTACCAGGCCTATCATCTGTACAGCACTGCCTCTGGAGTCCATAGGTCTGAATTCAAATTCCATTTCCACCACTTCCTAGCTGTGTGCCCTTGAGCAGAGTATTTAACCTCTCTGAGCCTTAGTGAATGGTCTCCTCATCTGTGAAAACAATTTTAGGACCTTCCTCACAGCATTGTTAAGAGGATTAAATGTGACAGTGTATAAAATGCTTAGCCCAGAGCTTGGAGTATAATACTTATAGGTTATTGTGATTATTTCAGTATCAACTTGTCATAACCAGCTCATTACATTTTCAAAGGTGATATTAGTGAACCAGACATACTTAGTCATACTCATGTGCTAAAGCAAAGGGTTAGACAAACTCTCACAGCTTCTTCCTCTGCACCACAGTGACCTAATTCACAAATGGATTCTCCCACTTCTAAGTCTGACCAAAGAGCAAGAACATCTTTTCTATTGAGAAACCCTGTTTTTTCCCATGGTTACAACAAAAATAAGAGCTACATATAAGTAAAAGCAACTTTTTTTCAGTAAATAGAAACTGCTCAATATGCCTGCTCTTTCGGAAATGGAAGTATAAAACTTCAATTCAACAGCAGGCCCCGGTGGGAGAAATTATTCTCTGGACTGTAGCCACAATGACCCAGAACAATGTTTCCCAGAAGGCTGGAGAGAATTAAACCCAAAGTTCCCTCATCTTGATCAAATATCTCAGGGCTTCAGGGGAGGACCTGGGTGAGGGTGGTGCTGAAAGGCTGTGCAGCTGGGCCGTGCTCAAGAAAGCTGCGCCTGGCACGAGGTAGACACTTTGATCACTCTGTGTTGCCAAGTGAATGACATTATAAGGAACACCCTCGGAGCCCCTTGGGTCCTCCTGTGTGGAGAGAGAGCTTCCTCTGAGGTGGGCCCATGAAGCATGCTGTATTTTCCTAATGTGGCCACAGCAATATTTCCAGTCCCACCTGCTTTTCTAGAACCTTGACACCCCAATCAAGAAGTGGAGTCTATTTTTCCTCCTCGTGGAATTGGGGAGGACTTGGTGGCTATCTCAACAAGTGAAACGTCACAGATGTGATGCTACACAACCCAGAAAGTTATGTAATAAAAGGCAGTGTGGCTTTCCCTTGGCTCTGCTGCACAGAAATCTAGCCACCATATTGTGAGGAAGCCAAAGTTATATGGAGAAGCCACATATAGATAGATTTGCTGGCCAAAAGCCCCAGCTAAGGTCCCAGCCAACAGCCAGCACCAGCCCCCAACCGCCAGAACGAGACTTCAGATGATTCCAGCCGCCAGTGGTTGAGTCACCTTCAGCCTTCAAATCTTCCAGACGAAGCTCAGGCATTGTAGAGTAGAATTTCTACACAGCACCCTTGCTGAACCCTTTCTGAATTCCTGACCTATAGAGTCTGTAACAGTGTGTGTAAGCATAACGTAGTTGTTTTATACCACAAAGTTTGGGATTTTTAACCTAGCCACAGATAGCTAGAATAACCAACCATGTCTTTGCATGCTAGATTCAATTCTAGGGGCTGCTAGGTGAGAGAGTCAGTGACCAACTGAAGAAACTCCAGAATATTGTGATCAGGGTGGGAGGGACCTGGAATTCTGACCTAGATGCAGAAGCCAGAGATGGGGGCCAAAACGGGGAGGGGATTCACTCAAGATCTTCCCTTCTCTGAGGTAGGTGCAAGCTGGTTCTGAGCAGCTGTGTGGTACAGCAGAAAGGAATGGGCTTTGGGGTCGGATGGCTCTGGGCTCTACATTTCCTTCTCCGCCCCCCTCACTAATAGTCCACATCTCTGAAATGGTGATAATAATGACTCTCTTGCAGGAGGCTTATGCAGGTTAAATAACATCAACATAGATGATTTGCTTGGAACATAGACCCTTAATAAATGTTCTCATAAAAGGTCTTTTGGTCACCCACTCAAACCGCAAACAGGAGGTGCTTGTGGAAACAAAGCTATAGGACATCTCTCCTGAGTTAAGGGTGGGAAGGAGGATTAAAACATAACTCTCCTTGTCTCAAGGTTTTAATGTAGGAATAGACATAAGGAGGTACGTGTGCATCAAAGTCTCAGCTTTATAAATATTATAAATAGGGGCAAATGCCCAATAACTGCCAAAGGGACAGCTGCAGTTGGGGGCTGGCATTTTCTCTGATAGATCTTTATTTTAATTTAATCTTTATTGTATTTTTTCCATTAACAATTAGCCCCCTTTGCCCCCTCCCCCCAGAAATCACCATACTGTTGTCCATGTCCATGAGTCCTTTTTCCTTCTTTCTCAATATCTCCATCCCTAACCTCCCCTCCTTTAGCTGTCATCCTGCTTTCTACCTATGAATCTGTTTCTCTTTTGCTTGTTAGTTCAGTTGTTCATTAGATTCCACATATGAGTAAAATCCTATGGTATTTATCTTTCTCTGGCTGACTTATTTCATGTAGCATAATGTTCTCCAGGTCCATCCATACTATTGCAAAGGAAAAACTTTTCTTCTTTTTTACAGCCAAGTAGAACCCCATTGTGTAAATGTCCCATAGTTGTTTTATCCACTCATCTATTGGTGCATACTTGGGCTGCTTCCATATCTTGGCAATTGTAAATAGTGCTCCAATGAACATAGGGGTGCTTCTGTTCTTTTGAATTAGTGTTTTGGGTTCCTTCAGATATATTCCCAGAAGTGAGATTACTGGGATGAAAGGCAGATCCATTTTTAATTTTTTGAGGTATCTCTACTCTGCTTTCCATAGTGGCTGCACCAGCCTGCATTCCCACCAACAGTGCAAAATTCTTCCCCTTTCTCCACATTTTTATCAGCATTTGTTTTTTGTTGATTTGTTGCTGATAGCCATTCTGACAGGTGTGAGATGGTATCTCATTGTGATTTTAATTTGCATTTCTCTGATGATTGGTGATGTTGAGCATCTTTTCATATGTCTGTTAGTCATCTGTATGTCCTCTTTGGAGAAGTCTCTATTCAGGTCCATTTTTTGCCCAGTTTTTAATTGGGTTGTTTGTTTTTTTGGTGTTGAGTTTTTTGAGTACCTTATAAATTTTGGATATTAATCCCTTATCAGATGTATCAGTGAATATGTTCTCCCATTCTGTGGGTTGTCTTTTTATTTTGTTGACGATTCTGTGAGGAGGTCTTTAATTGAGGATTCAGTCTTTAGTAGTTATAGGATTACTTAGGCTTTCTATTCTTTTGTTTGTGTGGTAAATTGTGTTTTTCTAGGGCTTTGTCCCCTTTACTTCAATTTTCAAATTTATTGGTATAAAGTTGTTCAACTGCCTTTTTTCACTCATGGAGTTCCCCTTTCTATCAAACCCTCAAAATTATGAAGAGGGGTCACTTTATGCCCTCCTGTCTAGTGGCCACTGAGGTGGAATTTTGTCACCACTCCTGTGACAACCTGTGAATAGCCCTCAGGACCATTTTCCTGGACCTCCTAGAGTGGAGGGGCAAAAGCATTCTGGGCGTTAGCAAGTTAGAACTGCTGCCTGAAACTCACCCAGAAAGTTAAAGGGAAGGCAAAATTCCTTCCCAGCCTAGGTTACTACAGACAGCTCAGATGTGCCCCTTGTTGACTAGTTTGGGGCTGACCAAGTCATCTTCTCCACTTCTCTAGTGTGTAACTTCTTCTGTACCTTCTTTCCTTGCCAGTTTCCCAAGTTGAGCAGGCTTTGTGACCTCACATGGCAATAGCATGCATGTTCCACTCTCATCTCTGTTGCTAGTTTAATTCCCCACTGAGTAAAGCAGCTTCTAGCAGGCAGGGGTATGAGCTGGGACCTAGAGATAAGGGAAGCTTATGGGACAGAGGGGAGTCTTGATCTTAGAGTGACCTCATGTGTTCTTAGGCTGAAGTAAGAATTGGGCAGATGTACCTCAGCAATGGCTTCAGTGAGGTACCCATTTAGGATGTAGCCCACTGTCCACCTTTCCCAACAAAGCCCCCTTCCTTTTTGACAGTTTCAGGGCAGATATAAAGGATGAGATTGGTGGATGGTTCTCCTGAGCCCTTGTCTCCTGGGGAGTCCCTGGCTTGCAGCCCCACCCTCCATCTGCATCCTGTGTTGGTCCTTCCTGCTGTCTTGCAGCCCCCTCCCCAGAAAAGCAGCCGTCCCTGAGCTCTGCCTCCCTCCAAAGCTGGCTGCTCTGAGGGCCTGGCAGCATTGTCCTACATCTGGTTGTCCAGCTGAGGCGAGCGGAAGACACAAGCAGCTGCTGGGCCTGTCTCAGGGTCAAAAATCCCTGTAGACTCAGGCAGGAATTGGCTTCTCAACCAACACTGGAAGCTAACATTCTGAGAAATGAGTAGGTGGCCCAGCTGGGCACTGAAGGGGTTAAATGAATGTGAGGGTAGATGAGGGAATAGGACCACAGGACATTGCTGGGGAAAAAGCTAGCCTTGTGCACGGATAATTAGAACTGAACATCAGTAAACAATGCCTTGTCCCCTCGTTAAGGACAAATCTGTATGTATAATGTGCCTATTTTCTCTTTCATTAACTTATAAATGGCCACTGCTTTAAAGCCATTTAACCAGCAGTTTTGACTTGCCCGTCAGCTCCTGGTCTGATGTGTCTTCTCTCCTACACAGACAGAGGTGCCCAGCTCAGCACAGAGCTCCCTGGGGAGAAAGGCTGTAGGGGTGTTCCTCTGAGATGTCGCAGAGGGAGCTCAGCAGCTTCCAGGGGAGAGTGGAGAAACGGTGTGAAGGCAGGCCCTGGGCTGGCCACACTGCACCAGCCCCTCCTTTCAACTGTCTCTGATGACTCACTGTCCTCTAAATTGCTTTGTCTGTACCCTTGAGTAACTTGAGAAGCCTGACCCTTTGAAGCCCCTGAGAATGTGGCCAACTGCAACTCTCATCCCCAACTGACGTCCCTTAGAATGACCAACAACAAGCTGGGACTAGAAATCCCAAAGGTGAGGCGTCAATTCTGCCCTCTTGAAACACATCCAGTGGAGGAGCAGCCTCAGTCAGGTATATATGGAAGGAAGAGGTGCTGTAAGAGTTTCATGCAAAGAGGAAGTGTCCAGTAAAACTCAGAAAGGCTCCCTAGACACAACTCTTCCATCAGTCTGGGAACTTCCCTGGAAATTGACATATGTCTCCCTCATCAGGCTAGGTGCTTCAGGGGACACTGAACATGTACCTCCCATCAGACTAGGAGATCCCTAGGAGGCAAAGACCAGATCTTATTCATCACACAGGAGATCCCCAGAATTAGGAATTATTGCTCCTGTCAGATGGAAAAGTCTGTTCAAGAGCAGGATCTTGTCTTCTTCTCTTTCCCTGGGTAGCCTCCCAGGACCCTGTATACAAATAGTCTCCCTGCATCCCTCCCTCCTGGACCTCAAAGTGTACCCCAAGCCTATGCCAGGACTTGAGAGGGGTAGGGATGGTGCCAAAGGGGGAAATGACACAATGTCCTCGGGAGCACCCAGGGACTTCTCAACTTTGCAATGACACTAATCCACAGAAAGCAGCAGTAAGCACAAAGGACTAAAATAAGCACTCACTGAGCACCCACTTTGTGGTAATGGGGGTGGGGAGGGGTGTGTGCATTACCTATGCTGTTATCCCACATAAGACCTCACAAGCACAGGACAAGGATAATACTTTCCCCACTCCACAAATGAAGTACTAGAGACCCAAAGAGGTGTGGCCATCCACTCATGGTCACATAGCCAGTCAGTCATGGAACTGGGGACTGAACAGTCTACCTGGCTCTACAAAACAGGCTCTTTCCACCACAGACAGCTGTCACCCCAAGGGAGTAAAAAAGCCTCATTAACAATCAAAGCAAGAGGAGAAGAGGAAGAACAGGGAGACTGGAGGAGAGAAGCTTCTGCTGGACCTCAGCTGCAAGAAGCTCTCAAGTGGCAGAGGGCATTGTGTGAGTCTGTGATGGCAAAGCTGGGGAGAGCCCACTTCTGACTTCCACCTGCACCTGGCTGGGAGGGGCAAGTAAAGAATCCTCAGGCCTGATGCGGGGCCTTGCTCATAAATTCAGTTATTCCTCAAAAATGCCATCTCCTCATAACATTTTAACATGAGACAGACTTCTGATGGGTGCCAGGTTGTTCCACTGTTGGGACATTATCCCCATCATCATGACCATTAGCATGGTTAGTACCATAATTCCAAAGAACTGGGAACAACCTGAATATCCATCCACGAGAGAATGGACCAATAAGATGTACTCTGTTTATATGTTGGCATGCTCTACAACAGTTAGGAGGAATGAAGTAGACCCACGTGGCCTTAACATGTCTAAATCTCCAAGATATATTGTTGAGTGTAAAAAAAGCAGCTTTCCCATCATCACATTTAGTGTGGTATCACTTATGTAAAAGGAGAAACTCCCAATCCGAGTACTGTCAATGGCTACATATTGTATTTAATCTGCAGCACACTGATAACCATGGTTACCTCACATTGGGAGTAGCCACAGCTGGGATGACAGATTATCAAAGGGGACTTTGGCCTTGGCAGGGTGACCACCTGCCTAGGTTTGCACAGAACAGCCTCTGTTTTCTCTGTTGCTGATATAACTAATAGCAGCACTACTTTTCACTCTCAGAAGTGTTCAATTTGGGTGATAAATTACATAATTACCCTACTTATCTGTAGGGTTTAAATTTTTACAAAAAGAAAGTATCGATTGATCACTTGTGTCACTCCTAATAGTGTATCAGTAGAAGGTAAAGTCCTCCAACCCCTCTCCAGGCTCCCAGCCTCATGCCTCTGAGGTGTCTGCTGTTAACAGTTCTAGCATCCTTCCTGAAACTGTAAATCTACATATAACAATATAATCTTAAAACACAGAGAAAGAGACATACAGAATTATGCAGTGCAGTGTTCTGAAACTTATTTTTTTTTTCCACTTAATTCTGCCTCTGTTAGCATCATCACGAAAACTTAACAACCTTACGGATCCTCAGGTCCCGCCAACAGTGCGGTTCCACGGGGTAGCAGCGGTCCGTGGGCTACATGCCAACCTTTGTCCACAAGAACTCATGCATCCTTTTATTCAACAAACAACCATGAACCCTTGCTTTGGCTTGGGCCTTGACGAAGCCTGGAATTCAGCAGAGAACAAAACACAGACCGTGACCTCCAGGGCACAGCCTCAGGTCTTCCTGCAGTGTGGCCAGCCATCACTGGCAGTGGGTTAAACTGGTTACGAGTGTGGGCAATGGGGTCAGACAGGCCTTAGCCTGGCACTTCCTCTTTCTGACTACGTGACTTTGGGAAAAATACTTAGGGACTCTCTGCCTCAGTTACCTGGTCTATAAAATGGACACAATAATAACCATATCACAGGACAGGCACTCAATAAATTATAGTCACTATTATTAATAATAAATTAATTATAAATAATAATAAATATATCATTAATAATAAAACTCATTTAGCATTCTTGCCAAGAATGTTGAAACTAAGTTCAGTCATGAGGAAACAGACAAATCCAAACTCAGAGACATTCTAGAAAATTTGTCTGTACTCTTCAAAAATGTCACTATCAAATAAAAGACAAAAAAAGATAACTGTTCTAGATTAAGAAGACTAAAGAGACATACAACTAAATGCACAGTGTGTTCCAGGTTTGCAATACAGATTTTAAAATATACATATTATATAATACAATATATAGATATATATAATATATAGATGTATACTATATGTATATAGACCAGTTATACTATATGTATATATAGTATACATCTATACAAGGTATATAAGATACATGTGTGTATATACATATATATTACTGGGGCAGATAACTAGAGAGATATCAATATCAATTGTATATTATATAATAATATGGTAGCAATGTTAAATTTCTTGAGTGTGATAATTGCACTGTATAAATGCCCTTGTTTTTAAGAGATAGTGCTGAAGTATTCAGAAATAAAGTGTCATGATGTTGCAAATAACTCCCAGATGGTTCAGAAAACTGTATCAGGATGGGGAGGAAAAAGAAAGGGAGATGGAAAGACAGGGAAAATTAGGCAAAATATTAAGAACTGGTGTATCTGTGTGAGTATATGGATGTTCCTAATCTATTTTTCTAATTTATTTTGAAGATTTGAAACTTTTCAAAATAAAAACTTTGGAAAAGTGAAATCCAGTGGTTTTTTAAAATGACATTCAGGACAGTGGTCAATCAGAGAAGGAGGATGAACCAGGAGGGAGCATGGTTGGGAGCTTACAGCCTCCTGAGACATCCTATTTCCTGAAGTGAGTGCTCTCACTTTGTGAGGATTCACTGAGCTGGGAACTAATGATTTCTCCTCTTTTGTGTGTATGTTACATGTCAATAGATAAGTTTATTTAGAATCATCATCATTGTAAAGCCTCCTCCGCAAAATCCTATCCCTGATTTGAATGCAAGATGGGCTGAGACTGGAGGGAAGGCTGGGTGGGGCTGGGCAACCCTTCCCCACCAATGTGTCACATTCAAGAGGAGGAACAGCGGGCCTGAGTCTGATGACAGCCTGCCCCTTGGAGAGGAGGCAGGCTGCTTCTAGGAGGGGCCCCAGAGGGCCCCTCCTAGATGAGCCCCACCCGACTCATGCTGCCAGCCCCTGTGGCAGGAGGTTGACCTTGACTCCACACTTCTCAGGCCTCAGCATTCTCCTCTCTTGTCAGCCCTGGGGCCCCAGATGGAGATGGATTTAATGAGGCATCTCATCTTGTGTGAGGATTAAGTCCAGAGGTCACAATTTCTTTTCCTTGCATTGTTTCCCCATGTACTTGGTCCGACCTACTTCACTAGCTGGAGACACAAGCATGGTAGTGTCTCTGTTTTGCAGACTAATTGCTGGAGTCTTCATCTGCCTAAATTACTGGAAATGACAACAATGGCTAACACTACATGCCAGATCCATTTCTAAGTGCTTTATGTATACAGTAAGTCCTCCCTGAACATCATCATTAGGATCTTGGAACTGTGGCAAAACAAGGTATAATGAAACCAATTTTACCATAGGCTAATTACTATAAACAACCAGTGAAGTTCCTACAGCATCTCATCAACATTAGTTATAATGAAAGATTGTTGAGCAAAATGATCTTATTCAAGGACCTGCTATATAACTCACCTAATGCTCACAACAAGCCTCAGAGGCAGGTTATATATATTTTTTTTTAATTTTTTTTTTTACCCACTTTACAGATAGGGGAACTGAGTATAGGAAAGTGATTTGTCCAAGCAAGACTGACTTCATAATTTGCTGGGCCCAGTGCAAATAAAAATGGGGATCCTTGTTCAAAAATTACTAAGACTTTCAAGACATTAAGCTTTAAGCCAAGCATGGGGCTTATTTAAAGCAGGGTCCTGCAGCATGAAGCCAGACCTGTACAGAAGGCAAACCTGTAAGTAATAGAACAGAAAAGTGAACTTGAGCTGTCTGACTCCAGAGTCCATTCTCATAACCACCTCTCTAATATTCAGGGTCTTCCTCACCTCACCTTCCCCAAACTGCAGGAACAGGAGCTGTTTAGTGCATCAGGATCTGTCCTGTCTCTGAAAGCCAGCAGAGACAGACATGAGTAGTCGTATCAATCCACTGCCACAACGGGGCACTGTTGAACACTGGTCCAGTACAGTGTTCATATCCACAGCTCAGTACTGCCCTTAGTGGTCCTATCCTTGGGCACTCACAGCACAGCCTGTCCTTCAATATAAGGGTTTCTCTGCCCAAATACCTATTAGGTGGGCACCAACCTACCCGACAAGCAGCTAGACCTGATGGCTTGCTTTACCTATTCAGACTCCCAATTTCCTGATGGTGAGTTTCCTTTCTGGGTCCTTCCTATCTTTTCCTGACAAAGGATCTCAGAGTGGCCCAATTCAGTTCATCAGAGAGCCTCTAGTAATGTTAAACTCTGAAAGGGAATGGTCAGTCAGGGCCTTGACCTGAGTCCTCCCAACAGGCTACATGGCCCACATGCAAATATCCCCACCTCTGTGACCAGCTGTGCACACCAAAACTTTATAATCACAACATTCCCAGTTGCACCCTTTTCCCAAAGTTATGTGTTTGCCTACATACCTCACAGTTGCATAACTAAGAGAAGAGGCATTACTTATTTGCCAGAAAATCTAGTTTTGCCTTATGAGGCATTCCATTACACAATTTAACATGACTTATATATCAACGTCACACTCAGATACTTTCTTAATGACACAAGTGGCTAAAAAGGATTGGAGAATGAGACTTTAAAGGATGAAGGATGGGAGCATTCAAAGCTAGTGCCATTTGGGTACTATAACCTCACTCATGCCCACTGGCTGGTGGGCCCAGGAGTGTTTGGATTGTGCTGGGTACTGTGAGCATCTCTGCAGCCAGGTTGGCACCACCCAGAGTTCCCCTTTGCATCAGTTAGAAATGTATTCAGCTTCAGGTAACAGAATACCAACCAACTAAACAAATAGAGGCTTTTTATTTTCACCTGACAGATATCTGGAGGTAGCGTAGTTACTAGCATTGGTTTACCAGATCATGGCTGGTGTTACTGCAATCCTTTTGGTCTTTTCCTCATACAGGCTGATGTCTGCTGCAGCTCCAGCCTTGAGTCTGCATTCAAGGCAGAAAGAAAAGGGTCAAGGAGAAACACCAACAGTTTTCAATGCCTTCTATTAGGAAAGGAAAAGCCTTCCAGAAGGTTTCAGCTATGTCCCACTGGTTTTTACTGTGTCATATGCCTTCTCTAACTACAAGGGAGCCTGGGAAAGTGAGCCTCTTGGCTGAGGCTAAGACATCACCATGAACAAAATTAGAATGTTGAAGTAAAGAGGAAGATGCCACACCCTTCCTGCTACAATCCTTCCAGGTGGCACAGGACACCAGAGCCCCTTTCTAGCAGTGCCGGGAAACCCCAGAGGATCCTCATGCATTCCTGGCCCACTCAGTGCCCCATACAAGAAGGACCCACCCAGAGAGCCAGAATTTCTCCTGAGCAAGAGGCCTAGCTGACATTGGCTTTCTCCAGCAGTGATTAATTATATTCTGCTGACTGGAGGAAGACAGCTAATTAGCTATAGACTGATTAAGGACAAATCAGGCAAAGTCCAAGATGTGATAAATGTGAACTTTCCATCTTCCTCCTTTCTGTCCTGCCACCACCAACAGCAGCCAGCCTGTGGCACCCCTCACAGTGTACCTGCCTGAAAGTCCAGCAGATATCATCCAGGCCACTGGTTACACTGCCCAGCACCAACTGGGGCAGTGTGGCAGAGAGCGGTGGGCATACTGGATCTTCTTTCAGGGCTGAGCTTCTCTTCCAACCTTTTCCCAAACCGCTTGTTCTCTACTAGGCATGGTGCCAGGCTTGGGATTTCTAAAACAGTCTCTGTCCTAAAGAATCTGTAGGTGAGGGCTATAGAAACCCAGAAAGAGTAAGTCCAGTATGACTGGGCAGGGCTCCATGGAGGGGCATTGGGTGGGTTTTGTGAATGCAAGAGTGGTCCTGGGAAGAAGGAAGGACATGTGTACAGTAGAGGAGGAAAAATGAGCAGAGCACAGTCCTGGGGCAGTGAGGAATCTGGAGGCAGGCCTGAATGTGGCAAAGGCTAGGCAGGATGGAGATAAGGTCAAAAAGGAGACAGGAGTTTGGATGTGGTACAAAGAGCTGTTTCTAGCCTTGGTTTCTCCACACATGTGGCATCTGCATGCATGACACCTCAGGGCAATCTGTGGCGATCTTCACCTCCACCTCCAGCTGTGACACCGTGCCTGCATCTCACACTCCAGAAAACGCCTGCCAGATGAAAGCAAATTCAACCCACTGTGGCCCAGGCCAAGGTTAGGTGGAAAAGCTCACTAACTCATGAATCTTATGCAAGATAAGGCTGTGGCAATGGCAAAAGATACATTTCAGCAACAGATAGCAAGAAACATTCAGTAAGTTTGACTTTTTGGGTCCTCTGCTTCCACCCAGGAGTCATACTCAGGAGGTAGCAGCAATGAAGGCTGGATGTCCAGGTGAGGGTATGAGAAGCTCCCCACCCCACCCAACTTCGCCTGAGTCACTCTTTCCATGCCTTGGATCTCAGCTCAAGTGTCATTTCTTTGGGGAAGATTCCCCAGCCCCTCTTAAATCAGATTCTCTGTATTTACCTTCATCAAGTGTATCAGTTTATATTGATGCATTTGTCTTTACCACTGTGGATTCAATCAGCAAATATTAATTGAGCCCCAAACTGTGCTAAGTCCTGGGGACACCAAGAGACATGGACATGGAGCTTATGGTCTAGATACCAGTCCCAGCTTCGACTTAAGTGGGGGTCCACCTTCACTCCAGAAGTAAGACTCCTCCCAACCCCAGTAGCACAATGAGATGACTCATGCCCATTCAACTCATGGCCTCAGGCTGTCCCCAGAAGGGCCTTCACATGTGCTTGCTCAGGTTATCCATGACGCGAGGGAACTGCAGTGGATGCTGGTGGCCCATACTCCTCTTTCAGAGCCAGGGCACTCACTTCTCCAGCTGCTTGGAGGGGTTGCTGTTTATGGCAACCACTCAGCCAGCAGCTGAGTCCCTTTCCAGGCATTGTCTTCAGCCAGAGGCACATCATTCCTCAAAGTGACAAAGGCCTGCCTCCCTCCTTGCCTCAATCCAGGATATTTTTGAAGGATCACCCCAGCTTCTGAGCTTGCCGTGGGGTTGTTGTTCAACTGCTCCCTTCATTATCTTTCAGGGGCTGTTCCTGGGAGCACTTCCCAATGACATGTGTGCCAGCAAATCTCCAGTCTCAAAGTCTGTTCCTTGGGGAATCTGAGCAAGGTATGCAGGTGGGAGCAGCAATCCACCCTGGCATGACACTGCATCTGGAAGGAGGGACTTATTATTCTATCCTGCATGAAGATGCCCTTTTATGACTTAGCAGTAGTCTGGTCTGGTCCCCACCCACCCAGCTTGAGAGCTGAACCAGTTCTGGAAGCCAGTGCCATAATGGCCTGGCACAGGCCTGGGGTAGGAATAGAGTCTTGTAGACAAATGATTGAGGAGACTCCAGAGGAGAGTATATCTGTGGTAAGAAACTCACCAGCCCCCGGAGTCTGATTCCAGCTGATTAAGAAGCACCCAGGGCCAGTATTTCAGCAAGACAACTGACAAATAAGCTGAGGGAAAGTGTTAATCTGGGGTTTCTGACAATGTGACAGGTATCAGACCAGCCCCAGACATCCTAAGGCAGGCCCAGTGTGTGGGAACACGCCTGGGTGGGTGCAGGAGGAGGGCGGGAGGAGCGGGAAGGAATTAGACTCGCACAAACTTCGTAATTGAAATCATTAATAGCAGTAAAATAAGTTGTCCATCCTACATGTAATTTGTAGTAATGTTTGGTTACTGAGATTAATTTCTAGTAATGAAACACTAATTAAACCATTTATTGAGTAATGTATTTGCTTGGTGGTGTTTTATGGGTGTTCGCTTATAAATATTTTAATTACTTTTGCTAAGTAATTAGAATTTACTAAATAATTTCCAAACTATTTTAATTTCTAGCAATTCTCAGCCAACCAACAAGTAATTGTTTTACTTTATATCAGTAATTAAAGTCTTTTTAAAAAAAAGTTTAAGTGAGGAGAAACAGTAATAAAGATAGTTCTATCACAGGATTGGATATATTAAAACAAAAAGACATAAAAATCACTCATAATCTAACATTACTCAAACACTGTCAACATTTTTGGCTATATCTTTACACATTTTTCTTATGGATGCATGTGCTATATTTTCCAAAATTGAGATCATACCAACTACGTGATTTCTAGCAACCAAAATGCCAATTTTTAAAAAATACTCACCCAAAGACATGCTTATTGATTTTAGAGAGAGGGGAAGGAAAGGAGAAAGAGAGGAAGAGAAATATCAATGTGAGAGAGAAACATCGATGGGTTGCCTCTTGTACATGCCCCAACCAGGGACTGAACCTGCAACCTAGGCATGTGCCCTGCCAAAGAATCAACCCTGCAACATTTTGGTTTCCAGGATGACAGGACCCAAACTGCCAGTTTTTGTATCATACTTTCTATTCCATTAAAATGTCAAATCCATTATATAGAGATACTCTAACAGTTCAAGAGATTTTCTGAAAGTAATATTTACCTTTTCTACCTCTGTGCTCCTACTATGTGTCAGATACTATGCAAAGTAATGCACTCCTCTTTCACCTACTGCCAAGTCACCTGCTGACTTTGGCCATCCAAAGTCCTTGTCTTTAGTCACATCCCCGCCTCTGACAGGGCTACCTTGAATAATTTTTTAGCATACTTGAGAAGCATCTTCCCCCCAACTCTTTGAATAAAGAGAGGGAGAAAAATGTATGGAAGGGGTGGGTGACAGTGACTTGGAAAAGACTTGTTGTAGAGACAAAAGGGGGCACTAAAGTTCTCCCAAAAGAGGGCACACAACTGGTGCTCAATCCATTTTAGTCATTTCTCCAAAGAATGGATAATTCTCACAGGCACATCCCTGTGGTGCCACCCAGTACTATTTTCCTTTCTTCTCTGTATCTATTTCCTTCTTCCCCCTAGAAAGTATCACACCTCAGGCACCTCACTGGGTTCTCAAAACTTGTTCAAAAAAGGGAGGTGGAGAGGGCCCCCAGAATTGCTCCCCACTCCCCAGAGAGGTCAAGGAAAACCAGGCCTAGTTCCCCTTGGCAGAAAACCTCCTTCCCAGTGAGCAAGAGTAGAGATAATTTTAATAATAGCTAACAATTCATACTGAATTCGTACAATGTGACACGCCCTCTGTTAAGCATTTTACACCCATTATCTCACTTATGTATTTATCTTTATTTATCTTTATTTAACCAACAAGAAAGTAAGACTCAAAGAGTTCAAGTGAGGTGTTACTAAGAGGGCAAAGCCAGGTTTCTCTGTTTCTAGAGGCCAAAGCTCTTAAATATCATATTCTGTTGTCTCCACACAGTAGGTGATCCATAAAGGTGAAGGGAGGAAGGGAGAGAGAGGGAAAGAGGAGGGAAACTCTACATCACTGCAATGCAGGGGAAATAGTGTCATTCTCCATTAGTAGAAGGTAATGTTAAAATAAACCCAGTATGATTACAATGAAAAATAATTGGTCTACATGTCACTTAAGTTATTGGTTCCACCCTTGGGAAACACTGGAATATTTGATCTCTGAGGTCATTTTCTACTACACAAGTGTAGTCTCCATGGGTCAAGTTGGCTATTTTCTGAAGGAAAACTAGATTCTCTGGGCTTTGGTCATGTGGGAAATAAAATCCTTATAGCAGATGCTGGCCCAACCTTCTTTATTTCTATATCCTCCGTAAGTATTGATTAGTGGCCCAGAGTGGATTTTTGGAAAATGAATTATCAATTTTCCTCCCCTCTATGAGAATTAGGGTCCACATTTTGAAAAAGAGGAGAAAGAAGGCTGAACTAGCTGATCCCTAAGTGCTTTTCACTCTAAACCATTGGTTCATTGGATCTAAGAAGTGGTCAGCTTTTCCTGCTGGCTGTCTGGCTTTCTGCTCCCTCACTCCTGTGGTAAGCACAACTTAAAAGATAACCCTCCAAGATTCCCATCCCCTGGCTATTCAGTCAAACACTAATCTAGGTACTCCTGTGAAAGGATTTTGTAGATGTAATTGAAGACCCAAATGAGTTGACCTTAAGAAACAGAGATGATTTTAATGAACCTTTGGAAAAAAGTGAGTATTCTCCAGCTGGTGGCAGAACAAGAAGTCAGAGAGATTCAAAATGTGAGGGGAATTCAACATAAGGAAGGGTCTCTGTTGCTGAGATGGATGGGGGAGGTGCACACAGAAGGACCCGAGAGTAGCCCCCAACCAACAACCAGCAAGAAGAAGGGAATTTCAGTCCTACAGCTACAAGGAGCTGAAACAGCCCACAACCTGTAGGAGCTTGAAAGCGATTTTTCCCCAGATGCCCCAGTAAGGTCTCAGCCTGGCCAACTTCTTCGTTTTGATCTTGTGCAATCCTAAGCAAACAAACCGACCAAATCACCTAGGCTCAATGACCTACCGAACTAATAAATAAGAGATAATAAATAAGTAGGTATTGTTTTAAGTTGCTATCATTGTGGTAATTTGTTATGTAACAACAGAAAACAAATGGAATTCCCAACCTAAGCCCTACCAGTCCATGCTCTTATTATTTGGCAGGGGGAGAAGGAATCAGGTTTGGGATTTTTTTTTTAAGATTTTTATTTATTTATTTATTTTTAGAGAGGGAAGGGAGGGAGAAAGAGAGAGAGAGAAACATCAATGTGCAGTTGCTGGGGGCCATGGCCTGCAACTCAGGCATGTGCCCTGACTGGGAATCGAACCTGCGATGCTTTGGTTCACAGCTCGAGCTCAATCCACTGAGCTATGCCAGCCAGGGAGGTTTGGGAATTTTGAGCTGATTCATCTTTCTGCCATTTCATGTGAGTCTAACAAGCAAGGACTAAGTACTGAATTCCTTCTATGTTCCCAGGTCCTCTATTGGTGACCAGCGTACAATTTGGAGGTAAAATTGTGTGAAATAAACAAGATAAACAGGAGGACTATGAAAGCAATAGAAGGAGCATGCACACTGGAGATGTTGAGTAGGCTTCATGGAATAAATGAAATGTGGAGGCTGGACAGATTTAAAATAGGCAGAGAAAGGGGAAGGGTTAGAGAGAGGGTAGCACAAGCAAAGGAGCAGATGTAGAAATGAGCATGATGCTGGTCGTTGCTGACTCCTAAGGACAGGCCACGTTTCTCAAGCCCTGTCACTGGAATCTAGATACTGTGCTAAGCTACAGGTTGACAAGGCCAGGAAAATAGGTGAGTGTGCTTTCAGGCAGGAGGAGGAGGCTGCCTTAGTTTTGAAAAGAAAGATAAAAGGAAGGTTTGGGAAGGAAGAGTAGCAAGGCACACACAAAAAAAGAGGCAAAATTTGTCATGAAACAAACTCAAGTTAAGTAAAGAAAGGAAGGTCACAAAGGAGGACAAAAGAACAGAGGCAGGCACATGCCTGTGTCTGCACCCCCACCACCTTGGAAGGGAGGGGAAAGAGAGAACCCATCAGTCTCTGAGCATTGTGCCCTATGATGGAGATTATGCAGGTGGATTTCTGGGCCTTAAGTAGACTGGCTTGCTACAAGGGACTCTCCATGCTGGGAAGCAGAGAAATGGTGGTTAGAAAGATTGGTTTGGGCTAGATTTTGAAAACTAGAAAGAAAAACAGGGGTTTTCAGTCTTGGCTGAACATTGGAATCACCCGGGCTTCTATGAACAATACCAATTGATATCTGTATCCTACCTCAAAAATCCTAATGTCATTTGGCTTCATTCAACTCAGGCCTCAAAAGTTTTAAAAATATCATAGGTTATTCTAATATTCCACCAAGATTGAGAACTACAGATATAGAGTTTGGACTTTATCCACTAGCCAGTGGAGCCTATTAAGGATGTGTAAATGTCATAATACAATGAAAAACAATACTAATTAAAAAGAAGACCATGTCAAGTAACAATAATCATAGCAAATAGCAATACAGCATTTTTGGATTCCAGGTACCTTTCTAAGATAATATTTTACATTATATATACATATATTTTAAAGTACATATAATATACTTTTAAAGTATATATATTATATATTTATATATATGCGTGTGTGTGTTAAATCATCACAATAACCCTATAAGTAGCTTATCATCATTTTAAAGATAAGTGAAGCTCAAAAAAGTTAACACTTTATTCATGATCACAGAACAAGTAAATGATGGATCTGAGATTTGAATCCTAGAAGTTTGGCTCCAAGTCCATTTTCTTAATTTTGCTTCTGGATAAGGTGGATTAGCTTGTATCAAACCAACTTATTCACCAAAAAGAACTAGTAAAGCAAGTTTGAACACAAAGTTACCAGGGCACTGAAGACTCAAGAAGCCAAGATCACCAAGAAAAAAGAAGTACATTTAGGTGAGGCCACATTTTTCTCCTACAGACATTTTCAGTTGTGTAAACAAATGTTTGAGGGGCCCAGACACTGATCGAATAGTTAATAGTCTCCTGAAACTAAGGATTTTTAAAAATTGTTGTTTGAGCACAGTTTTCTGCCTTTTAACCCCATCCCAGTCCACCCCATAGCCCTCCCCACCTCCCTCCCATTTCCACCGCCTTGTTTTTGTCCATGTGTCCTTTATACTTGTTCCAGAAAACCTTTCCCCTTTGCCTCTGAAATTCCCTCCCCTCTCCCTTCTGGTCACTGTCAGCCTGTTCTCTATTTCAGTGTCTTTGGTTATATTTTGCTTGTTTGTTTGTTTGTTTGTTTGTTTGTTTTGTTGATTAGGTTTTTGTTAAAGGTGAGATCATATGGTATTTGTCTTTCACTGCCTGGCTTATTTCACTTAGCATAATGCTCTCCAGTTCCACCCATGCTGTCTCCAAGAGTAGGAGCTCCTTCTTTCTCTCTGCTGCATAGAATTCCATTGTGTAAATGAACCATAGTTTTTTGATCCATTCATTTACTAATGGGCACCTAGGTTGCTTCCAGCACTTAGCTATTGTAAATTGTGCTGCTGTGAACATTGGGGTGCATAGGTTATTTTGGATCGGTGTTTCAGGGTTCTTAGAATATAATCCCAGCAGTGGAATTGCTGGGTCAAAGGGCAGATCCATTTTTAGTTTTCTGAGAAAGTTCCATACTGTTTTCCACAGTGGTTGTATCAGTCTGAAATCCTACCAACAGAGCACTAGGGTTCCCTTTTCTCCACAACCTCTCCAACACTTTTTGTTTGTTGTTTTGTTTATGATGGCCATTCTGACTGGCACGAAGTGGTATCTCGTTGTGGTTTTTATCTGCATCTCTCTGATAGCTAGCGATATTGAACATCGTTTCATGTGATTTTGGATCTTCTGTATGTCCTCCTTGGAGAAGTGTCTGTTCAAGTCCTTTGCCCATTTTTTAATTGGGTTGCTTGTCTTCTTAGAGTGGAGTCATGTAAGTTCTTTATGTATTTTGGAGATTAAACCCTTGTCTGAGGTATCATTGGCAAATATGTTTTCCCATACAGTTGATTCTGTTTTTATTTTGATACTGTTTTCTTTAGCTGTGCAGAAGCTTTTTATTTTGATGAGGTCCCATTTGTTTATTCTTTCCTGTATGTCTCTTACTCTAGGGGACATGTCAGTAAAAAGTTTTTGCGTAATATATCTGAGATTTTCCTACCTATGTTCTCCTCTATTACTTTAATGGTGTCATGGTTTATATTTAAGTCTTTTACCCATCTTGAATTTATTTTTGTGTATGGTACAAGTTGGTGCTCAAGTTTCATGTTTTTGCATGTAGCTGTCCAGGTCTCCCAACACCATATGTTGAAGAGGCTATTTTACTCCATTTTATGTTGCTGCCCCTTGTGTCAAATATCAATTGACTGTAGAGACTTGGGTTTATTTCTGGGCTCTCTGTTCTGTTCCATTGGTCTATCTGTCTGTTTTTATGCCAGTAACAGGCTGTTTTGATTACAGTGGCCTTGTAATATAGTTTGGATTTTTTTTAAGAATCTAAGGATTTTTTTTAAGAATTTTTGGCTGTCATAAACATAAAATGATAGGAAAAAAAAAAAACAGCTTTCAGGCAGGACATCTGACAATTTAGGACCCACAAGTGAGGGCTAATCTCACTCTTAGGATATATAAATAGATGAGCCATCACAATAGCTGAAACCCATATTTAAATCAGCTCTAAGATTAGGTTAAAATGATCTGACCCTGACTTGAGACAAACCTTCTCTGGAGGAAGATAACATTCAAGTTCAAATTTCCACTATAATTTTTTAAACTACATTTTATTGATTATGTTATTATAGTTGTCCCAGTTTTGCCCCATTTGCCCCCTTCTACTCAACAAGCCCCACTCCCTCAGGCAATCTCCACACCATTTTTCATGTCCATGGGTCATGCATATAAGTTCTTTGACTATTCCTTTTCCTCTACTGTACTTTACATCCCCATGGCTATCCTGTAACTACCTATTTGTAATTCTTAATCCCCTCACCTCTTCACCCATTCCCCCATAACCCTCTCCCACCTGGCGACCATCAAGACACTTATCCATGATTCTTTCTCTGTTTTCCTTGTTTGCTTAGTTTGTTTTTTAGACTCAGCTGTTGATAGATATGTACATTTGCCATTTTATTGTTCCTATTTTTGATCTTCTTTTTCTTACATAATTCCCTTTAACATTTCATATAATAATGGTTTTGTGATGATGAACTCCTTTATGTTTTTCTTGTCTGGGGAGCACTTTATCTGCCCTCTGATTCTAAAGGATATCTTTGATGGGTAGAGCAGTCTTGGCTGTAGGTCCCTGCTTTTCATGACTTTAACTACTTCTTGCCAATCCCTTCTGGCCTGCAAAGTTTCTTTTCAGAAATCAGCTGACAGTCTTATGAGGACGCCCCTGTAGATACGTGACTGCTTTTATTTTGCTTCATTTAAGATTCTCTTTTTATCTTTAACCTTTGGCATTTTAATTATGATGTATCTTGGAGTGGGCCTCTTTGCATCCATCATGTTTAACTGATAATCAAATCAATGATTTGGAACATAAGGAAGCAAAAAACAACCAATAAGAACAACAAGAAGAAAAACAATCCAAAAAATTGAGGATAGTATAAGCCGCCTCTAGGACAACTTCAAGAGGTCCAACACTTGCATCATAGGGGTGCCAGAAGAAGAAGAGAAAGAGGAAGATATTGCACACTTTTTGAAAAAATATTGAAAGAAAGCTTCCTAATTTGGTTAAAGAAATAGACATGCAAATCCAGGAAGCACAGAGTCTCAAACAAGATGGATGCAAAACCACTCCAAGACACATCATAATTAAAATGCCGACTTTTGGCCAACATGGAAGTGTAGATAGACACACTGTGCCTCTTTGCATAACCAAAATAAGGTCAGCAACAATTTAGAAACAAGATAACAACCAGATCTGACAGAAAATTGAACTGTATGGAAGTCAGACAACCAAGGAGTTAAAATATACACATTCATCCAGACTGGTAGGAAGGACTGAGTTGGGCAGCTGTGCAGAGAGGGGTTGCGGCACCAAGAGCAGTGGCACCAGACAAGTAAGCCATCTCAGGCATGTAAGGCATCCCGGGTGCAAGACAGCAGTGGACGAACCCTGGGTGTGCAGGTGGCTGGCAGACCCAGTGAGGCAGCGACTGTGAAGTGAGGCAATGTGCACAACACTCCTGGTTGTCCAGGAAGTCCCACATTCGCATGCAGATAAACCAGGTGAAGTTGAGCAGTGAGACAGACCATGCAACCCAGGGTGCCAGTGCCAGGAAATAGAATCTCGGGACACTGATTGAAAACCCCCTTCGGGGGTTGAGGCGCAGGGAGACTCCCAGCCTCACAGGAGAGTGCATTGGAGAGACCCATGGGATCCTAGAACATACACAGGCCCACCCACATGGGAATCAGCACCAGAAAGGCCCAGTTTGCTTGGGGGAAGCGGCAGTGGAAGGGACTGAAATCCAATGGAGAAAAGAGAAAGTGCTATTGTACCCTCTTGGACCCTGCCCCCACATACAACATCATAACCAAGCGACTGGGCTGCCCTGCCCTGGTGAACACCTAAGGCTCCACCCCTCATATGTAACAGGCACAACCAGACCAAAAAAAAAAAAATGGCCCGAATGGAAGATCAGATCAAAGCTCCACAGTAAATACAACTAAGTGATCAAGAGATGGCCAACCTATCAGATGCACAGTTCAAAACACTGGTGATCAGGATGCTCACAGAATTGGTTGAATTTCATCACAAATTAGATGACAAAATGAAGGCTATGATAAGTGAAATGAAGGAAAATGCACAGAGAACCAATAGTGATGGGAAGAAAACTGGGACTCTAATCAATGGAATGGACCAGAAGGAAGAAAGGAACAACCAAACAGAAAAACAACAACAACAACAACAAAGAAATAAGAATTCAAAAAAATGAGGAGAAGCTTAGAAACCTCCAGGACATCTTTAAATGTTCTAACATCCAAATCATAGGGGTACCCGAAAGAGAAAAGGAAGAGCAACAAGTGGAAAAGTTATTTGAACAAATAATAAAGGAGAATTTTGCCAATCTGGCAAAGGAATTAGACTTCCAGGAAGTCCAGGAAGCTCAGAGAGTCCCAAAGAAGTTGGACCCAAGGAGGAACATGCCAAGGCACATCATAATTACATTAGCTAAGGTAAAAATGAAGGAGAGAATTCTAGAAGCAGCAAGAGATAAGGAAACAGTAACCTACAAAGGAGTTTCCATCAGACTGTCAGCTGATTTTTCAGAAGAGACCTTGCAGGCAAGAAGGGGCTGGAAAGAAGTATTCCAAGTCATGAAAGACAAGGACCTACATCCAAGATTGCTCTATCCAGAAAAGCTATCATTTATAATGAAAGGGCAGATAAAGTGTTTCTCAGATAAGGTCAAGTTAAAGGAGTTCATCATCATCAAGCCCTTATTTTATGAAATATTAAAAGGACTTATCTAAGAAAAAGTAGATAAAAAAACATGTAAAATGACAGCAAATTCACAATTATTAAACAAACACCTAAAACAAAAACAAACTAAGCAAGCCACTAGAACAGGAACAGAACCACAGAAATGGAGATCACATGGAGGGTTAGCAACAAAGGAGTGGGAGGAGGAGAGGGGGGAAAAGGTACAGAGAATAAGTAGCATAGATGGTAGGTAGAAAATAGACGGGGGGGTAACAATAATATGGGAAATGTGGAAGCTAAAGAACTTATGACACATGGACATGAACTAAAGTGGGGGAATGTGGGTGGGAGGGGGTGTGCAGGGTGGAGGGGAGTGAAGGGTGGAATGGGACAACTGTAATAGCATAATCAATAAAATATTTTTAAAAAGTTAAAATGCCAAAGGTTAGGGGGCACAAGTTGGCAGAGGAATGAATGGAAGTCACACTAACCCCGCCCCGCCCAGGGTCAATCTGGAATTACAACTAAATTGTGGAGAAATTACCTGGAACAAACAACTGAACAATAGTGAAAGAGAAGTCTTATAACCTCAGATAGACAGAAGAATCAGCTTCAGAACAACCTGACTGGGAAGGAGTGTGGTGGAGACTCAAAAAGGGTGGCTGGGCGCCCACAGGTGGCAACACCAGAGGGGTAATTACGTAGCCTGTTGAATTCCCCTGAGAAGAGTGGGGTCTAAATCCTAAGCTGAGATACCCAGCCTAGAGCACCAGAGCCCAAAAAGTACACAGACAACAACCAGAGATGAAAAGCAGCAGGTTTGCTCTCTGTCAGAGATGGTCGGCTATAGATGCAAAGAGCTGTTTAAAAGGGCAATGCACAAATTTGCACTTGTAGCCACTTACCCTGGGTTCTAGCAAAGGCAGGACAAATGGGCTAGAGATGCCTGAGGAGAGACTAGGGATGAAAACTTTAGGAAGGTAACTGACAGAGTAGACTCAAAGATTTGGGTGCTGAGTCATCCCCCATAATACTGCAGCCATCCTGCTCAGGCAGACCCCTCCCCTCTGAGTGCCAGCAGCCTGAGGGGAAACAATAGACCTGACCTCAGGAGGGATTCTGCCCTGTCCTGTTGTGCTTAAGCCTGACTGCTGAGTGCAGAGTGACTAGATTAACAATTAAAGGAATCAGCCATAGACAGTAGATACCTGACAAAGGATGGGTGGCAGAGTGGCCTGGGGATGCTTGAGGAGAGACTGGGGATGGAGGCTTTTGGGAGAGAACTGAGAGAGTAGCCACTGGGATCCCAGTGCTGAGTCTTCACCCATATGGCAACAGCCATTATACTCAGGCAAACCACTCACCTCTGAACAGCAGCAGCCTGAGAGAAAAAATTGCCCTGACCCCAGGAGGGATTCTGTCCTGCCCTGTTGTGCTTAAGTCTGACTGCTGAGTGCAGAATGATTAGATTAACAACTGAAGGAGACACCCACAGACAGTAGATCCCTGCAGTCTCAGACCAGGCTACCTGAGGTCAGATGGGGTCAACATCTGACATCACCAGAGGTGGATCCAGAAAGAAAAAACAGTGGTAAATACTAGAGGCTACCAAGACTAAATCCATTGTGGTCTTCTCCATGATTTGCAATATTTTCTTTGCTGCCTAGTTTTTTAACATTCATTTCTTGTCCATCCTGCATATTGTCACTAGGTTTTATAGTATAGTTTATTTCTCTCCATTCTTACAATAGTCTTAATTTCTTTACAGCTTTATTAATACTGGTTCATTTGCTGTTCATAGTGGGATTGTGGGAGGGGAGCTACTTTTGCAGATGTGGGTTTGTTTCATGGGCTTTGTGATCTTGTTCTGGCAGCACCTGCACAACAGAATACAAAATGTGGTGAGTGGAGTGATCCTCAGTCAACCAGCTGGAGAGAAGGACCCACCAAAGAATGACCCAACAACAATCAAAACCCAAATTACATCCAGAGAGCTAACACAAATGGTATAAAAGACATCCCAAGAGAGTCAAGTTCAGGAGATCAAGGAAACTGCACTACTGAATCTCACAGGTTTCCTACCATAGAAGTGCACACCACAAGTTCAGGGAGCCAATGCAGATTAATTTAAGAAGGAGAGGCAAACACAAAGAGTCTCACAAATAATGGGAAGACAAAGAAACAACCCCCAATTGAAAGGAAAGAAGGAGTGCTAAATGAAATAGAGACAAGTAAACTAGCAGATACTGAGTTCAAAACAATGGTTATAAGGAAGCCCAATGAGCTCAGTGAGAATTACGGGAAACTACAAGAAACTCACTGCAAAATATATCAGCGTGAAAAAGGACGTAGAAACTATCAACAAGAGCCAAGAGGAAATGAAAAATACAATTTCTGAGTTGAAGAACACAGTAGAAGGAATCAAAAGCAGGGAGGATGAAGCGGAGGGTCAAATCAGCAAGCTGGAGGACAACGTAGGAAAAAACTCCCAGAAAGAGCAATTAAATGAAAACAAAAAAAAAACTCAAAAAGAACAAATATGGGTTAAGGGAACTGCAGGACAACATGAAACATAATAATATCCACATAATAGGGATACCAGAAGAAGAGGAACAAAGGATAGAAAACCCATTTCAAAAAACGATGGAAAACTTCCCTAATTTGATAAGAGAAAAAGTCACACAAGTCCAGAAAGCACAAAGGGTCCCAATCAAGAGGAACCCAAAGGGGCCCACTCCAAGACACATAATAATTAAAATGGCAAAATTCAAAGACAAAGAGAGAATCTTAAAGGTAGCAAGTAACAGGAAGTAACATATAAGGGACACCTGATAAGGCTAGCAGCTAACTACTTAACAGAAACACTACAAGCAAGAAGGGAATGGCAAGAAATATTTCAAGTAATGAAAAGCAAAGGCCTGAAGCCAAAACTACACTACCCAGTGAGGCTCTCAATTCACATGGAAAGCAAAATAAGGAGTTTCCCAAGACAAAAGATGGGTAAAAGAATACACCTCCACCAAACCAGAACTACAAGAGGTGCTAAAGGAACTGCTTTAAGAAGAGAAAGAAAAAGAATGAGAGAGAGAAACACAGGTACAAAGGGGGTAAAATGGCAATGAATGAACACCTATCAATAATAACCTTAAATATAAAAGGATTAAATGCTCCAATCAAAAGACATAAGGTACCTGAATGGATAAGAAAGCATCACCCACACATATGCTGCCTACAAGAGACCCACGTCAGAACAAAAGACCTACACAGTCTGAAAGTAAAGGGTTGGAAAAAATATTCCAAGCAAATGGACAGGAAAAGAAAAAGCCGGGGTAGTGATACTTATATCAGACAAAATAGACTTCAAAACAAAGGCCATAAAAAGAGACAGAAAAGGACACTTCATAATACTCAAGGGAAGAATCCATCAAGAAGACATAAACATTATAAACATATATGCACCCAACATAGGAGCACCCAAATACATCAGAAAAATCTTGGAGAACTTCAAGAATGATATAGACAGAAACACAATTATAGTAGGGGATTTTAACACACCACTGTCAACAATGGATAGATCTTCCAAACAAAATATCAACAAGGATATTGTGAAACTGAATGATGCATTAGGTCAAATGGACCTAACTAATAGATAGATACATACATAGATAGATGATAGATAGATAGATAGATAGATAGATAGATAGATAGATAGATAGATAGATGATAGATAGATCCTATCATCCTAAAGAAGCAAAATACACATTCTTTTCAAATGTACATGGAACATTTTCAAAGATAGACCACATAATAGGACACAAAACAAGCCTCAACAAATTCAGGAAAATTGAAATCATATCAAGCATTTTCTTGACCACAAGACCTTGAAACTAGAAACCAACCTCAAGGAAAAAAACTCAAAAACATTCAAATTTATGGAGACTGAATAGCTTCCTATTAAACAATGAATAGGTTAAGAATGAGATCAAGGAAGAAATCAGAAAGTTTCTGGAAACAAATGAAAATGGACTCACAATAGTCCAAAATTTATGGGACACAGCGAAGGTAGTCCTGAGAGGGAAGTTCATAGTGATACAGGCCTACCTAAACAAGATAGAAACATTCCAGATAAACAACATAACCCTACATCTACCAGAACTGGAGGAACAACAACAAGCAAAGCCCACAAAGAGTAGAAGGAAGGAAATAACTGAGATCAGAGCAGAATTAAACAACATAGAGACTGAAAGAACAATTCAAAGGTTAAATGAATCCAGGAGCTGGTTCTTGGAAAAAAAATAAACAAAATGGATATCCTTTAACCAGACTCATCAAGAAAAAAGGGAGAAGATTCAGATAAATAAAATCAGAAATGAAAAAGGAGAAATTACAACTGATACCACAGAAACACAAAGGATTTTAAGAAATTACTACGAACAACTATACACCAAGAAATTTGAAAACCTGGGTGAAATGGACAACTTTATAGAAAAATATAATCTTCCAAAACTGAATGGGGAAGCAGAAAGCCTGAACAGACAGATAACAGCTGGTGATAATGAAGCATTAATTAAAAATCTGCTGACACACAAAAGCCTTAGACCAGACAGTTTCACAGGAGAATTTTACAAAACCTTTAAGGAAGAACTAACCCCTATCATTCTCAAACTATTCGAAAAAATTCAAAAAGATGGAAGACTCTCAAACTCTTTTTATGAGGCCAGTATCATCCTACTCCCAAAACCAGATAAAGACACAATAACAAAAAAAGAAAACTACAGGCCAATATTACTGATGAACATAGACATTAAAATCCTCAACAAAATATTGGCAAACCACATCCAGCAATACATTCAAAAGATCATACACCATGATCAAGTGGGATTCATCCCAGGGATGCAAGGATGGTAAAATATTCATAAATCAATAAATGTAATACATCACATAAACAAAAGGAAAGACAAAAATCACCTAATTAAATCAATAGATGAGGAAAAAGCATTTGATAAGGTACAGCACCCATTTATTTTTTTCATTTTCTTTTTTAAATTTTATTTTATTCATTGTTCAAGTACAGTTTTCTCCCCTTTACTCCCAATCCAGCCCACCCACCAGCATCCATTTATGATAAAAACACTCAGCAAGGTGGGAGTAGAGGTAGCATACCTGAACATAATAAAAGCCATATATGAAAAACCTACAGCCAACATCATACTCAATGGGCAAAAACTAAAAACTTTCCCACTAACATCAAGAACAAGACAAGGATGTCCGCTTTCACCACTTCTGTGGTGAAAACATAGTATTCGAAGCTCTAGCCACAGTGATCAGACAATAAAAAGAAATAAAAGTCATCCAAATTGGAAAGGAGGAAGTAAAACTGTCACTGTTTGCAGGTGACATGATAGTGTACATAGCAAAAACTATAGACTCCACCAAAAAACTACTCAACATAAGTGAATTTGGCACAGCAGCATGATACAAAGTCAATATCCAGAAATTGAAGGCATTTTTGTACACCAAAATGCCTTGAAAATTTTTGTACATCAATGAAATATCAGAAACAGAAATCAAGAAAAAAAATCTCATTTTCTATAGCAACAAGAAAAATAAAGTACCTAGGAATAAACTTAACCAAGGAGGTAAAAGACCTGTATTCAGAAAACTACATAACACTGAAGAAAGAAATTAAGGGAGACACAAGTAAATAGAAGCATATACCATATTTATGGATTGGAAGAATTAACATCATCAAAATGGCCATTCTACCTAAAACAATTTATAGTGTCAATGTAATACCTATTAAAATACCAATGATATATTTCACAGATATAAAATAATCATTTTGAAAATGTATATGGAACCATAAATGACCCCAAATAGCCAAAACACTTTTGAGAAAGAAAAAGCAGGAGGGATCACAATACCTGATATCAAACTATATTACAAGGCCACAGTAATCAAAACAGTCTGGTACAGTCATAGGAACAGACACATAGACCAATGGAACAGAATAGAGAGCTGAGAAATAAACCCAAGTCTCTTTGGTCAATTAATATTTGACAAAGAGGGAAGAAGCATAAAATGGTGGAAAAATAGCCTCTTCAACAAATGGTTTTGGGAGATCTGGAGAACTACATGCAAAAAAAAAAAAAAATGAAACTCAACCACCAACTTACACCATACACAAAAATAAGCTCAAGACAGATAAAAGACTGAAGTATAAGTCACAACACCATAAAAGTCTTAGAGGAGAATATAGACAGGAAAGTCTCAAGTATTCCATGAAACAATATTTTTACCAATATGTCTCTTAGAGCAAGGAACATAAAGGAAACAATAAACAAATAAGACTTCATCAAAATACAATGCTTCTGACTGGCTAAAGAAAACATCAGCAAAATGAAAAGGGAACCAACTGTATGGAAAAATATATTTGCCAATGATACCTCAGACAAGGGTTTGATTTCCAAAATATATAAACGAGTCACATGTGTCCACTCCAGGAAGACAAACAATCCAATTAAAAAATGGGCAAAGGAGCTAAACAGACACTTCTCCAAGGAGGACATATAAAGGGCCCAGAGACATATGAAAGGATGCTCAGCATCACTAGCCATCAGAAAGATGGAAATTAAAGCCACAATGAGATACCACTTCACACTGGTCAGAATGACCATCATAAACAAATCAACAAACAACAAGTGCAGTTGAGGTTGTGAAGAAAAGGGAACCCTAGTACACTGTTGGTGAAAATATAAACTGGTGCAGCCACTGTGGAAAACAGTATGGAATTTCCTCAAAAAACTAAAAATGGAACTGCCTTTTGACCTGGCAATTCCACTGCTGGGGTTATACCCTAAAAGTCCTGAAACAACAATTCAAAAGAACCTATGCACCTCAATGTTCACAGCAGCACAATTTACAATAGCCAAGTGCTGGAAGCAACCTAAGTGCCCATCAGTAAATGTATCAAAAAACTATGGTCCACTTACACAATGGAATGCTACAGGGCAGAAAAAAAGAAGGAGCTCCTTCCTTTTGCAGCAGCATGGATGGAACTGGAAAGCATTATGCTGACTGAAATAAGTCAGGAGGTAAAAGACAAATACCATATGATTTCACGTAAGTGGAAGCCAATCAACAAAACAAACAAGCAAGGAAAATATCACCAGAGATGCTGAAATAAAGAACAAACTGACAATAACCATAGGGAAGTGGGGAATGGAGAAAACAGGAGAAAGAAGGGGAAGGGTCATCAAGGAACATGCATAAAGGACCCAAGGACCTTTGGCTTTCCAAAGGAGGGTAGGGTTGAGGGTGGGAGGTGAGAGTGGGTGGGGAGGGGGAAAGTGGTGGTGGGAAAATGGGGACAACTGTACTTGAAAAACAATTTTAAAAAGATTATTTCCATCTGTAGCAAACTTTAAAAAATTAAATACAAGCTTCAGTACTACATAACTTGGTTCAAATATGGACAATTACAGGTCAGCATGCACTGAAAAATAATTCTGCAAAAATAATGGACATTACTAGTTCAAATGCACCAGAATCGTTAAAATGAAAAAGACTGGCCACACCAAATATTGGTGGAATGCAGAGCTATGGAACTCTCCTATATTGCTGTTTGGAGTATAATCTTGTACAATGAACTTCAAAAAATTAAGCTCAACATTATGTTGAACTTGTATTAAGTTCAATATTATGGTTATGATATAGCCCTCCTGGAGGAAATGCACCCAAGAGAAATTAAAACATAGTTCCACAAATGGACTTGCCCAAGAATCTTTATAGAACTTTATAACATCCAAACCCTGAAAATAATCCAAATGTCCATCAACATAACACTTGAGAAAGTGATTCTGTTGTATTCAAATAATGAAATAATAAATACTCAGAAACACAAAAGAGTAAACTTGAGAGGCACAACCACATGGATAAATATCATGGCCATTATGCTGAGCAAAGAAAGACACAACTGAGGACAGAGTGTGTATGATTTCATTTCCATGAAGTTCAAGAACAGGTAAAACTAATATGTAGATCAGAACAGAGATTGCCTTTTGGACTGACAAAAGAGAACTCTCTAAGATGCTCCAAATGTTCTCCTTGGTTCTATTTTGTCAGAACTCAACACATTTTATACTTAAGAGCTGTGCATTACTCTTTTCCATAAGTTCTACCTCAGTAAAATTAGAAAATATAGGATTTGAATCAAGTGAAAAAATAAAATAAAATACTAAAAGTTAAAGATAAAGAGAGAATCTTAAATGAAGCAAAATAAAAGCAGTCACGTATCTACAGGGGCGTCCTCATAAGACTGTCAGCTGATTTCTCAAAAGAAACCTTGCAGGCCAGAAGGGATTGGCAAGAAGTAGTCAAAGTCATGAAAAGCAGGGACCTACAGCCAAGACTGCTCTACCCAGCAAAGATATCCTTTAGAATCAGAGGGCAGATAATAAACAAACAAAAAGAACAGAGACAGAATCATGGATATGCAGAGTGTTTTGATTGTTGCCAGATGGAAAAGGGTTGTGGGGGAATGGGTGAGGAGGTGAGGGGATTAAGTACAAATAGATAGTTACAGAATAGCCATGGGGATGTAAAGTACAACATAGGAAATGGAGTAGTAGCCAAAGAACTTATACGCATGGTTCATGAACATGAACCATGGTGTGGGGATTGCCTGAGGGAGTAGAGCATGTTGGGTAGAGGGGGGCAAAGGGAGGGAAATCAGTACTACTATAATAGTATAATTAATAAAATATAATGAAATGTTTTTAAAATAAAGTAAAATAACTCATCAATAAATTTAATCATATAAATTATAAGTCAAAAATGTAAGTGGAAACAGAATCTATCAAAAAATCCAATAGAAATTTTAAAACTGAAAATGATATAATATTTGCAATTAAGAACTATAGAGATGGATTTAACAGAAAAGTAGACAAGGTTGAAAAGAAGACTAGAAACCTATCTACTGATAGATAGGTCAGTAGAAAACATACAGACTTGAGCAAAAAGGGAAAAGGACTCACGGACATGGAAAACAATGAAGGATAAGGTATCTCAACCTAGAATGTGCACAGGAAAAGTATATGCTATGCACTGAATTATGTTCCCCCCAAATTATTAAAGCCCTAACCCCCCATTTAAAAGAAGGTGGATATGAATCTCTTATGCTAAGATAGAATCCAAAATTCAGAGGCACGAGGCATGATTATATTAATCTATGAGAATGTATTTTTACTATGGGAGCTAAAAAGAGAAAAGAATAAGACCACTGTTGGCTTTGCTGTTTGACCAATAAAAAGTTGACATGACTAAAAAGAAAGAAAAAGAAAAAAAATAAAACATATGGACTGGAACAAAGAGGGAGGGAGGAAAATACAGTAAAGATATGGAACACAGTGAAAAGGCATAATATATGTATAATTGGAGTCCCAGAAAGGAAGGTGAGAGAAAATAGAGCAAAAGCAATATCTGAAAATATAACTAAGAATTTTCCAAAAGAAACTAAAACACCAAGCCACATATTCACAAAATGCTGCAATGCCCAGGCAGGATAAATACAAAGAAAACCATATCCACACCTTTGGCATATCAAAGTAAAACTGCTAAAAGACAAAGGCAAAGAAAAACCTTAAAATAACAGAGAGAAAAAAGAAATATTACCTTCAAAATAATGAAAACAGCGATAACTGACTTCTCTGTAGAAACTAGGAAGACCAGAAAAAAGAAAGATATCTTCAAAGTTTTGGAAGAAAATAATTGCCAACTTAAAATAATGTATCTTACAAAAACATTATTTAAAAATAAATGGAAATAAAGGATTTTCAGACAAACAAAAATTAAAATATTTAACCAGCAGACACACATCTAAAAAACTAAAGAAAGTCTTCCAGGCAGAAGGGAAATGATTCCAGATGAAATCAAAGATATTCAGGAAGGAATGAAGAGCAATAAGAAGAGTCAAATTGTGTGTAAAACTAAAATGAATATATTGTCTACATAGAAAAGTACAAAGAATCTACCCCAAAAAAGACTCTTAGAACTAATAAATGAATTTACCAAGGTCACAAGATATAACGTCAATACACACAAATTTATTGTTTTCTACATACCAGCAATGAACATTGGATTCAAAATTTTAAAAGCAACAATATTACAGTAACACCCCTAAAATGAAAGACTTGGTTATAAATCTAACAAATATGTGCAGGATCTGTGCATCAAAAACTACATAACACTGATGAAAAAAATCAAAGGAAGCCTAAATGAATGGAAAGATAAACCATGTCTATGGATCGGAAGAACTGAATTGATAAGATGACAATCTCCACCCCCCACAATTGGACTATAGACTCAATGCAATTCCAATCAAAATATCAGTGTACTTTTTAAAATCACTACTGACAGGCTGATCCTAGAATGTATATGAGAATGTATGTAAAGGACACGTGGACAAAACCAAGGGGCAGGGTGGAAGGAAGGGAAGGAGGTGGGTTTGGCTGGGGTTAGGGGGAGTGGTAGGAAAAAACTGCAGACAACTGTAATTGAACAACAATAAAGTAATTAAAAATGAATAAATTTAGATTATCTAACATACACAAAAAAAGAAAGGCAAAGGTTCTAGAATAATCAAAACAATTTCAAAAGGAAGAACAATGTTTTAAGACTTAAACTACATACTTCCAAGACTAACTGTAAAGCTACAGTAATCAAAACAGTTGGTATTAGCAATGATATATTTAGATGCACTGATCAATGAAACAAAAGAGAAAAAACAGGTTTCTAACAAAGATCAAAGGCAACTAAATGGAGAAAGAATAGTTATTTCAATAAATGGTGCTGGAAAAATTAGATGTCCTTACGTCAAAAATAAAAAACAAAAAGAATCTCAACCTATACCTCACACTTCATACAAAAATTAACTCAACTACTCCTAAGTGTATATCCAAGATAACTGAAAAGTATACATCCACACAAACACTTGTATACAAATATTCATAACAGCATTATTCAAAATAGCCAAAAAGTGAAAACAACCCCCACAAGCCCATGGAGTGATGAATAGAAAACTAAAATGTACATATCCATACAATGGAATATTATTCAGCCATAAGAAAGGATGAAGTATCATTACATGCTACAAAATGGA
Source organism: Tonatia bakeri (assembly GCA_004024845.1). Lineage (NCBI taxonomy): Eukaryota > Metazoa > Chordata > Mammalia > Chiroptera > Phyllostomidae > Tonatia > Tonatia bakeri. The sequence continues at coordinate 64,413 of PVIA01009022.1, forward strand.
TAAGCCTTGAAACATTTTGCCAAGTAAAAGAATCTACAGAGACAAAACGTGGATTAGTGGTTCCCGTGGTCTGGGGAAAGGGAAATGGATAGTCAGTGACTGCTAATACGACCATGATGTGCTCTGAAATTACATAGTGGTGAGGCTTGCACAGCCTTGTGAATATACTAAAAATCACTGAATTGTACACTTTTCTGAGGTCATGTTATTCATTTTTACATTTTATTTTTAATTAAATGTATTGGGGTGACATTGGTTAATAAGATTACACACGTTTCAAGTTTACATTTTATGATACATGATCTGTATATTAAAGGGTGAATTTTATAGTATGTGAATTATAGCTCAATAAAACAAAATGTTTTTAAAAATTAACTCAAAATGGATCATAAACCTAAATGTATAAGGTGAACTGCAAAACTTCCAGTAGAAATACAGGAGAAAATCTGTATGACCGTATGTCAGGCAAAAAGTTTCTAGATACTAAAAACACAGTCTACAAAAACATGACCCACAAAAGAAATAATAATAATTTAAACTCTACATTTACACAATGGAATTCTATGCAGCAGAAAGAAAGAAGGAGCTCCTACCCTTTGCAATATCATGGATGCAACTGGAAAGCATTATGCTAAGCGAAATAAGCCAGGCAGTGAAAGATAAATACCATATGATTTCACCTTTAACAGGAACCTAAACAACAAAACAAAGAAACAAGCAAAATATAGTCAAAGACACTGCATTAGAGGACAGGCAGAAAGTGACCAGAAGAGAGAGAAGAGGGAATTTCAGGGGAAAAGGGGAAGGGTTTACAGGAACAAAGTTAAAAGACACATGGATAAAAGCTAGGGGGAGGGTGGTAATGGGAGGGAAGT